>CM038147.1:62242146-62327146 GCA_021437245.1 Aegilops speltoides | reverse complement strand
TTAAAAATAAAAAGAGGTGCAATGTCGTTAATTTGCTTCAAGCCTTTCGATAGTAAATCTGACCGCTGTAGCTCTGCAATCTACCGTATTCCCAAAGGCTTGAAGCTAAGCAACGTGAGCACTCGAGCCTCTTCTTCATTGTCTCGCACTCGTGGCTTATAAACTGCTCTTACTCCCTCTCTCTTGGCGAGGTGGGACTAAACATAGCTTGCCATAACCTCATTAGTACCGGTTCATGGTATGAACCGCACTAAATGGTGATGGTGGGGCCATACCCGACCGCAGTCGACACATCCCTTTAGTACCGGTTCGTGGCATGAACCGGTACTAAAGGTTAGCCACGAACCGGTGCTATTGATCGCCGCCACGAACCGGTGCTATTGTACACATTAGTGTCGGCTCCAATACAAACCGGCACTATTGGGCTTCACGTATGACCCTTTTTCTACTAGTGTTGCCTCGTCTCACAAAGAAAGACAAGCTTGGGGACATTGGTTTTAGAGAGGGCCAAAACCTCACGAACTGTCCGGCGTTTCCTCACCCCCGGCAGTTCCAAATCAAGGAATTCATTGCTCCCGACGGGACTCCTCAAGGGAACCCGCCGGATTATGAATATCATCACCAAAGTTCAACACCGTTCTCGACCTCTTACCATCGGAGCTCAACGTTGGGGAATAATTCTAGATATCATCACCGGTACATGAAGTTATAGCAAGCAATGGTTCCTTTGCCTCGCCTCGACACTTGACCTGCACACCCACTAGAAGAAGGCATTTCCTAACACCTTTGTCCTTGTCCATATTTATGTTTACATGATTGTCAATCCCCTGCACCGATGGAACCAACACAACAGCAAGGTTTTTACTTGGGCAAGTTGTTGTATCAGTTAAATCCTCATCAACACTTGCAGCCGATGGAGGAGCGAAAGCCCGACCACCTCCTCTAATCTCAGCTCCATTCATGTTTGGTAGATCTGCATATAACCAATCCCCAAACTTCAATTCCTTTGTTGTGTAAACACCCAATCCACACTCCTTATGGTCATGTCCAATTTTACCACAGTGCTTACAAAAACGTGCAAGTTTCTCGTATCTCACATCATACACCTGCCTCTCCTTTCCTCTAATGATACTGACGTGCTTTGTTAGGTTCTCTGACATCATGTTTCACTCTAATCTTCACATAATCTCCTTCAGAATTTCCTAAAATCCTGAACACCAAGATCTCACCAGCCTTGTGAATCAAAATTTCCACAATATCCTTACTGCAATACCCGTCAGGAAGTTTGTATGTATGCAACCAAATAGGAATATGAACGAACTGAACATCCTCCGCCCTACTGAATCCATTGTATGGGTGAATAAGTACAGCCCAAAATCTGAAAAGCCATGGCCCCTGGTGTTGGGGAACGTAGTAATTTCAAAAAAAATCCTACGCACACGCAAGATCATGGTGATGCATAGAAACGAGAGGGGAGAGTGTGTCCATGTACCCTCGTAGACTGAAAGCGGAAGCATTAGCACAACGCGGTTGATGTAGTCGTACGTCTTCACGGCCCGACCGATCAAGCACCGAAACTACGGCACCTCCGAGTTCTTGAACACGTTCAGCTCGATGACGTCCCCCGTACTCCGATCCAGTAGAATGTCGGGGAAGATTTCCGTCAGCACGACGGTGTGGTGACGGTCTTGATGTTCTACCATCATAGGGCTTCGCCTAAGCACCGCTACAATATTATCGAGGAGAACTATGGTGGAGGGGGGCACCACACACGGCTAAGAGATAAAGAGATCAATTGTTGTCTCTATGGGGTGCCCCCCTCCACTGTATATAAAGGAGTGGAGGAGGGGGCCGGCCAAGGGGGGTGGCGCGCCCTAGGGGGGGAGTCCAACCCCACCGGGAGTAGGACTCCCCCCCCTTTCCTATTAGGAGAGGGAGAGGGAAGGAAGAGGAGGGAAGGAGGAAGGAAAGGGGGGGCGGCCCCCCTCCTAATTCGGATTGGGCTTGGGGGGGCGCGCCCCCTCCTTTGCTCCTTTACCCTCCTTTCCACTAAGGCCCAATAAGGCCCATATACCTCCCGGGGGTTCCGATAACCTCCTGGAGCTCCGGTATTGTCCCAATCTCACCCAGAACCTTTCCGGTGTCCAAATATAGTCGTCCAATATATCGATCTTTATGTCTCGACCATTTCGAGACTCCTCGTCATGTCCGTGATCACATCCGGGACTCCAAACAACCTTCGGTACATCAAAACTCATAAACTCATAATAAAACTGTCAATGAAACCTTAAGCGTGCGGACCCTACGGGTTCGAGAACTATGTAGGCATGACCGAGACACATTTCCAGTCAATAACCAATAGCAGAACCTGGATGCTCATATTGGCTCCTACATATTCTACGAAGATCTTTATCTGTCAAACCACATAAAAACATACGTTGTTCCCTTTGTCATTGGTATGTTACTTGCCCGAGATTCGATCATCGGTATCCCAATACCTAGTTCAATCTCGTTACCGGAAAGTCTCTTTACTCGTTACGTAATGCATCATTCCATAACTAACTCATTAGCTACATTGCTCTCAAGTCTTATAGTGATGTGCATTACCGAGAGGGCCCAGAGATACCTCTCCGACAATCGGAGTGACAAAACCTAATATCGAAATATGCCAACTCAACATGTACCTTTGGAGACACCTGTAGAGCTCCTTTATAATCACCCAGTTACGTTGTGATGTTTGGTAGCACACAAAGTGTTCCTTCGGTAAATGGGAGGTGCATAATCTCATAGTTGTAGGAACATGTATAAGTCATGAAGAAAGCAATAGCAACATACTAAACGATCAAGTGCTAAGCTAACGGAATGGGTCATGTCAATCACATCATTCTACTAATGATGTGATCCCGTTAATCAAATGACAACTCATGTCTATGGTTAGGAAACATAACCATCTTTGATTAATGAGCTAGTCAAGTAGAGGCATACTAGTGACATTAAGTTTGTCTATGTATTCACACATGTATCATGTTTCCGGTTAATACAATTCTAGCATGAATAATAAACATTTATCATGATATGAGGAAATAAATAATAACTTTATTATTGCCTCTAGGGCATATTTCCTTCAGTCTCCCACTTGCACTAGAGTCAATAATCTAGATTATACAGTAATGATTCTAACACCCATGGAGTCTTGGTGCTGATCATGTTTTGCTCGTGGAAGAGGCTTAGTCAACGGGTCTGCAACATTCAGATCCATATGTTTCTTGCAAATCTCTATGTCTCCCACCTGGACTTGGTCCCGGATGGAATTGAAGCGTCTCTTGATGTGCTTGGTCCTCTTGTGAAATCTGGATTCCTTTGCCAAGGCAATTGCACCAGTATTGTCACAGAAGATCTTCATTGGTCACGATGCACTAGGTATGACACCTAGATCAGAAATGAACTCCTTCATTTGCTGCTTCCGAAGCAGCTATGTACTCTGCTTCGCATGTAGATCCCGCCACGATGCTTTGTTTAGAACTGCACCAACTGACAGCTCCACCGTTTAATATAAACACGTATCCGGTTTGCGATTTAGAATCGTCCAGATCAGTGTCAAAGCTTGCATCGACGTAACCATTTACTGTTGGAAATATGCCCTAGAGGCAATAATAAAAGTATTATTATTATATTTCCTTGTTCATGATAATTGTCTTTTATTCATGCTATAATTGTATTATCCGGAAATCGTAATACACGTGTGAATACATAGACCACAATATGTCGCTAGTGAGCCTCTAGTTGACTAGCTCGTTGATCAACAGATAGTCATGGTTTCCTGGCTATGGACATTGGATGTCGTTGATAACGGGATCACATCATTAGGAGAATGATATGATGGACAAGACCCAATCCTAAGCATATCACAAGATCATGTAGTTTGTTTGCTAGAGCTTTTCCAATGTCAAGTATCTCTTCCTTAGACCATGAGATCATGTAACTCCGGATACCGTAGGAGTGCTTTGGGTGTATCAAACGTCACAACGAATCGGGTGACTATAAAGGTGCACACTGGTATCTCCGAAAGTGTCATTGGGTTGACACGGATCGAGATCTGGATTTGTCACTCCGTATGACGGAGAGGTATCTCTGGGCCCACTCGGTAATGCATCATCATATTGAGCTCAAAGTGACCAAGTGGTTGGTCACGGATCATGCATTACTGCACGAGTAAAGTGACTTGCCGGTATCGAGACCGAACAAGGTATTGGGATACCGACGATCGAGTCTCGGCAAGTAACGCATCGATTGACAAAAGGAATTGTATACGGGTTTGATCGAATCTCGACATCGTGGTTCAACCGATGAAATCATCGTGGAACATGTGGGAGCCAACATGGGTATCCAGATCCCGCTGTTGGTTATTGACCGGAGAGTCGCCTCGGTCATGTTCAGATGTCTCCGAACCCGTAGGGTCTACACACTTAAGGTTCGGTGACGCTAGGGTTGTTAGGAAGACTTGTATGTGATTACCGAATGTTGGTCGGAGTCCCGGATGAGATCCTGGACATCACGAGGAGTTACGAAATGGTCCGGAGGTGAAGTTTTATATATGGGAAGTTGTCACGCGGACACCGGAAAGTTTCGGGGGCATATCGGTATTGTACCGGGGCCACCGGAGAGGTTCCGGGGGTCCACCGGGAGGGGCCACCCCTCTCGGAGGGCCACATGGGCCGCAAGGGGCAGGGAACCAGCCCTTGGAGGGCTGGGCGCGCCCCCCACCTTGGGCCCATGCGCCTAGGGTTGGGGGGAAACCCTAAAGGGGGCGCCCCCCTTGCTTGGGGGGAAAGTTCCCCCTCCCTGGCCGCCACCCCCCCTCTAGATCCCATCTAGAGGGGCCGGGCCCCCTTGCCCCTTCCCCTATAAATAGAGGGGTGAGGGGAGGGCTGCTGGAGACAACCCAAGGCGCAGCCCCTCCCCTCCCCAACACCTCTCCTCCTCCGTTACGTGCTTGGCGAAGCCCTGTCGGAGCACTGCTGCACCAACATCACCACGTCGCCGTGCTGCCGTTGGAGCAATCTTCCTCAACCTCTCCTTCTTCCTTGCTGGATCAAGACGGAGGAGACGTCGACCGTCCCGTATGTGTGTTGAACGCGGAGGTGCTGTCCGTTCAGCACTTGGTCATCGGTGATCTGAATCACGGCGAGTACGACTCCATCATCACCATCCCCTTGAACGCTTCCGCACGCGATCTACAAGTGGTATGTAGATGCAATCAGTCTACCATGACTCGTTGCTTAGATGAACTCATAGATGGATCTTGGTGAAACCGTAGGAAAAATTTTAATTTTCTGCAACGTTCCCCAACAGTGGTATCAGAGCTAGGTCTATGCGTAGTTCTCTATTGCACGAGTAGAACACAATTTTGTTGTGGGCGTGGATCTTGTCAACTTGCTTGCCACTAATAGTCTTTTCTTGCTTCAGCGGTATTGTGGGATGAAGCGGCCCAGACCAACCTTACACGTACGCTTACGTGAGACCGGTTCCACCGACAGACATGCACTAGTTGCATAAGGTGGCTGGCGGGTGTCTGTCTCTCCCACTTTAGTTGGAGCGGATTAGATGAAAAGGGTCCTTATGAAGAGTAAATAGAAGTTGACAAAAATAACGTTGTGGTTATTCGTAGGTAAGAAAACGTTCTTGCTAGAACCCAATTGCAGCCACGTAAAAGATGCAACAACAATTAGAGGACGTCTAACTTGTTTTTGCAGCAATTGTCATGTGATGTGATATGGCCAGAAGTTGTGATGAATGATGAATGATATATTGTGATGTATGAGATCATGTTCTTGTAATAGGAATCACGACTTGCATGTCGATGAGTATGACAACCGGCAGGAGCCATAGGAGTTGTCTTTATTTTTTGTATGACCTGCGTGTCATTGAAGAACGCCATGTAAATTACTTTACTTTATTTCTAAACGCGTTAGCCATAGAAGTAGAAGTAGTTGTTGGCGTGACAACTTCATGAAGACACGATGATGGAGATCATGATGATGGAGATCATGGTGTCATGCCGGTGACAAGATGATCATGGAGCCCCGAAGATGGAGATCAATGGAGCTATATGATATTGGCCATATCATGTCACTACTATATAATTGCATGTGATGTTTATTATGTTTATGCATCTTGTTTACTTAGAACGACGGTAGTAAATAAGATGATCCTTACAACAATTTCAAGAAGTGTTCTCCCTAACGTGCACCGTTGCTAAAGTTCGTCGCTTCAAGCACCACGTGATGATCGGGTGTGATAGATCCTTACGCTCACATACAACGGTGTAAGACAGTTTTACACATGCAAAACACTTAGGGTTAACTTGACGAGCCTAGCATGTACAGGCATGGCCTCGGAACACAGAGACCGAAGGTCGAACACGAGTCGTATGGAAGATACGATCAACATGAAGATGTTCACCGACGATGACTAGTCCGTCTCACGTGATGATCGGACACGGCCTAGTCGACTCGGATCGTAACACTTAGATGACTAGAGGATGTCTAATCTGAGTGGGAGTTCATTGTAATAATTTGATTAGATGAACTTAATTATCATGAACTTAGTCTAAAACCTTTGCAAATATGTCTTGTAGATCAAATGGCCAACGCTCATGTCAACATGAACTTCAACGCGTTCCTAGAGAAAACCAAGCTGAAAGATGATGGCAGCAACTATACGGACTGGGTCCGAACCCGAGGATCATCCTCATAGCTGCCAGAAACAATATGTCCTAGAAGGACCGCTAGGTGACGCCTCCGTCTCTGCAGAACCAAGACGTTATGAACGCTTGGCAGTCTCGTCTGATGATTACTCCCTCGTTCAAGGCGGCATGCTTTACAGCTTAGAACCGGGCTCCAAAATCATTTTGAGCATCACGGAGCATATGAGATGTTCAAGAGCTGAAACTAGTTTTCCAAGCTCATGCCCGGTCGAGATATGATGTCTCCGACAAGTTCTATAGTTGTAAGATGGAGGAAAACAGTTCTGTCGGTGAGCACATACTCAAAATGGCTGGGTTGCACAACCGCCGACTCATTGAACATTAACCTCCCCGATGAGGCGGTCATTGACAGAATCCTTGATCGCTCCCACCAAGCTACAAGAGCTTTGTGATGAACTACAATATGCAGGGGATGGTGAAGACCATTCCTGAAGTATTTTCAATGCTGAAGACAGCTGAGGTTGAGATCAAGAAAGAACATCAAGTGTTGATGGTCAATAAGACCACTAAGTTCAAGGGCAAGGGCAAGAAGAACTTCAAGAAGGACGGCAAGGATGTTGCCGCGCCCGGTAAGCCAGTTACCGGGAAGAAGTCAAAGAATGGACCCAAGCCTGAGACTGAGTGTTTTTATTGCAAGGGGAAGGGTCACTGGAAGCGGAACTGCCCCAGATACTTAGTGGATAAGAAGGCCGGCAACACTAAAGGTATATTTGATATAAATGTAATTGATGTGTACCTTACCAAGACTGTAGTAACTCCCGGTATTTGATACCGTGCCGTTGCTCATATTTGTAACTCACAGCAGAGCTGCGGAATAAACGGAGATCGGCGAAGGACGAGGTGACGATCGCGCGCCGGGAATGGTTCCGTGGTCGATGTGATCGCCGTCGACACGCTACCTCTACATTACCTACGGATTAGTTATAAACCTTAATAATTGTTATTTGGTGCCAAGTTTGAGCATGAACATTGTATCTGGATCTCGTTTGATACGAGATGGCTACTCATTTAAATCCGAGAATAATGGTTGTTCTATTTATATGAGAGATATGTTTTATGGTCATGCCCCTATGGTCAATGGTTTATTCTTAATGAATCTCGAGCGTAATGTTACACATATTCATAGTGTGAATACCAAAAGATGTAAAGTTGATAACGATAGTCCCACATACTTGTGGCATCGCCGCCTTGGTCACATTGGTGTCAAGCGCATGAAGAAGCTCCATGCTGATGGACTTTTAGAGTCTCTCGATTATGAATCATTTGACACATGCGAACCATGCCTCATGGGCAAAATGACCAAGACTCCGTTCTCCAGAACAATGGAGCGAGCAACCAACTTGTTGGAAATCATACATACCGATGTGTGCGGTCCAATGAGCGTTGAGGCTCGTGGAGGATATTGTTATGTTCTCACTCTCACTGATGACTTGAGTAGATATGGGTATGTCTACCTGATGAAACACAAGTCTGAGACCTTTGAAAAGTTCAAGGAATTTCAGAATGAGGTAGAGAATCAACGTGACCCAAAGATAAAGTTCCTACGATCAGATCGTGGAGGAGAATATTTAAGTCACGAATTTGGTACACACTTAAGGAAATGTGGAATCATTTCACAACTCACGCCACCTGGAACACCTCAGCGTAACGGTGTGTCCGAACGTCGTAATCGCACTCTATTGGATATGGTGCGGTCTATGATGTCTCTTACCGATCTATCGCTATCATTTTGGGGATACGCTCTAGAGACAGCTACATTCACTTTAAATAGGGCACCGTCTAAATCCGTTGAGACGACACCGTATGAATTATGGTTTGGGAAGAAACCTAAGCTGTCGTTTCTAAAAGTTTGGAGATGCGATGCTTATGTCAAGAAACTTCAACCTGAAAAGCTCGAACCCAAGTCGGAAAAATGCGTATTCATAGGATACCCTAAGGAAACCGTTGGGTATACCATCTACTTAAGATCCGAGGGCAAGATCTTTGTTGCCAAGAACGGATGCTTTCTGGAAAAAGAGTTTCTCTCGAAAGAAGTAAGTGGGAGGAAAGTAGAACTCGATGAAGCACTACCTCTCGAACAGGAAAGTGGTGCAGCTCAGGAAAATGTTCCTGTGATGCCTACACCAACTGAAGAGGAAAATAATGATGATGATCAAGGTACTTCGGATCAAGTTGCTACTGAACTTCAGAGGTCCACAAGGACACGCTCCGCACTGCAGTGGTACGGTAACCCTGTCCCGGAAATCATGTTGTTAGACAACGGTGAACCTTCGAACTATGAAGAAGCGATGGCGGGCCCAGATTCCAACAAATGGCTTGAAGCCATGAAACCGAGATAGAATCCATGTATGAAAACAAAGTATGGACTTTGACAGACTTGCCCGATGATCGGCGAGTGATAGAAAACAAATGGATTTTTAAGAAGAAGACGGACGCGATGGAAATGTTACCATCTATAAAGCTCGACTTGTCGCTAAGGGTTATCGACAAGTTCAAGGGATTGACTACGACGAGACATTCTCTCCCGTAGCGAAGCTGAAGTCCGTCCGAATCATGTTAGAAATTGCCGCATACTATGATTATGAGATATGGCAGATGGACGTCAAAACGGCATTCCTTAACGGACATCTTAAGGAAGAGCTGTATATGATGCAGCCGGAAGGTTTTGTCGATCCTAAGAACGCTAACAAAGTATGCAAGCTCCAGCGATCCATTTATGGGCTGGTGCAAGCATCTCGGAGTTGGAACATTCGCTTTGATGAGATGATCAAAGCGTTTGGGTTTATGCAGACTTATAGGGAAGCCTGCGTTTACAAGAAAGTGAGTGGGAGCTCTATAGCATTTCTCATATTATATGTAGATGACATACTTTTGATGGGAAATAATATAGAACTCTTGGACAGCATTAAGGCCTACTTGAATAAGTGTTTTTCAATGAAGGACCTTGGAGAAGCTGCTTATATATTAGGCATCAAGATCTATAGAGATAGATTGAGACGCCTCATAGGTCTTTCACAAAGCACATACCTTGATAAGATTTTGAAGAAGTTCAAAATGGATCAGTCCAAGAAAGGGTTCTTGCCTGTGTTGCAAGGTGTGAGATTGAGCTCTGCTCTATCCCCGACCACGGCAAAAGATAAAGAAGAGATGAGTGTCATCCCCTATGCTTCAGCCATAGGATCTATTATGTATGCCATGCTGTGTACCAGACCTGATGTAAACCTTGCCGTAAGTTTGGTAGGAAGGTACCAAAGTAATCCCGCAAGGAACACCGGACAGCGGTCAAGAATATCTGAAGTACACGAAAAGGACAAAGGACATGTTTTCGCTTATGGAGGTGACGAAGAGCTCGTCAGAAGGGTTACGCCGACGCCTAGCTTCGACACGATCCGATGACTCTAAGTCACAAACCGGATACGTGTATATGTTGAATGGTGGAGCAAGATGGTGGTGCAGCTGCAAGCAGAAGCGTCGTGGCGGGATCTACATGTGAGGCGGAGTACATGGCAGCCTCGGAGGCAGCGATGAAGCAATTTGGGTGAAGGAGTTCATCACCGACCTAGGAGTCATACCCAATGCGTCGGGCCGATCAAACTCTTCTCGCGTGACAACACTGGAGCTATTGCCCTTGCCAAGGAGCCTGTGTTTCACAAGAAGACCAGCCACATCAAGCGCCGCTCAACTCCATCCGTGAAAATGTTCAAGATGGAGACATAGAAATTTGCAAAGTACATACGGATCTGAATGTCACAGATCCGCTGACTAAACTCTCTCATGAAAGCAAAACATGATCAACACCGAACTCTATGGGTGTTCGATTCATCACAATGTAACTGGATTATTGACTCTAGTGCAAGTGGGAGACTTGGAAATATGCCCTAGAGGCAATAATAAAAGTATTATTATATTTCCTTGTTCATGATAATTGTCTTTTATTCATGCTATAACTGTATTATCCGGAAATCGTAATACACGTGTGAATACATAGACCACAATATGTCCCTAGTGAGCCTCTAGTTGACTAGCGCGTTGATCAACAGATAGTCATGGTTTCCTGGCTATGGACATTGGATGTCGTTGATAACGGGATCACATTATTAGGAGAATGATGTGATGGACAAGACCCAATCCTAAGCATAGCACAAGATCGTGTAGTTCGTTTGCTAGAGCTTTTCCAATTTCAAGTATCTCTTCCTTAGACCATGAGATTGTGTAACTCCCGGATACCGTAGGAGTGCTTTGGGTGTATCAAACGTCACAACGTAACTGGGTGACTATAAAGGTGCACTACAGGTATCTCCGAAAGTGTCTATTGGGTTGACACGGATCGAGATGGATTTGTCACTCCGTATGACGGAGAGGTATCTCTGGGCCCACTCGGTAATGCATCATCATATTGAGCTCAAAGTGACCAAGTGGTTGGTCACGGGATCATGCATTACGGTACTAGTAAAGTGACTTGCCGGTAACGAGACTGAACAAGGTATTGGGATACTGACGATCGAGTCTCGGGCAAGTAATGTACCGATTGACAAAGGGAATTGTATACGGGGTTTGATCGAATCCTCGACATCGTGGTTCAACCGATG
This sequence comes from Aegilops speltoides, assembly GCA_021437245.1. Classification (NCBI taxonomy): domain Eukaryota; kingdom Viridiplantae; phylum Streptophyta; class Magnoliopsida; order Poales; family Poaceae; genus Aegilops; species Aegilops speltoides. Next base: position 62,315,791 of record CM038147.1, on the reverse strand, counting down.
AAATCATCGTGGAACATGTGGGAGCCAAAATGGGTATCCAGATCCCATTGTTGGTTATTGACCGGAGAGTCATCTCGGTCATGTCTGCATGTCTCCTGAACCCGTAGGGTCTACACACTTAAGGTTCGGTGAGGCTAGGGTTGTTAGGAAGACTTGTATGTGATTACCAAATGTTGTTCGGAGTCCCGGATGAGATCCCGGACGTCACGAGGAGTTCCGGAATGGTCCGGAGGTGAAGTTTTATATATGGGAAGTTGTCACGCGGACACCGGAAAGTTTCGGGGGCATATCGGTATTGTACCGGGGCCACCGGAGAGGTTCCGGGGGTCCACCGGGAGGGCCCACCCCTCTCGGAAGGCCACATGGGCCGCAAGGGGCAGGGAACCAGCCCTTGGAGGGCTGGGCGCGCCCCCCACCTTGGGCCCATGCGCCTAGGGTTGGGGGAACCTAAAGGGGCGCCCCTGCTTGGGGGCAAGTTCCCCTCCTCGCCACCGCCTCTAGATCCCATCTAGAGGGGCCGCCCCCTGCCCCTTCCCTATAAATAGAGGGGTGAGGGAGGCTCTGGAGACAACCCAAGGCGCAGCCCTCCCTCCCAACACCTCTCCTCCTCCGTTCGTGCTTGGCATAGCCCAGCCGAGTATCGCCGCACCAACATCTGCACGCCGTCGTCTTTGCCGTTGGAGCAATCTTCCTCAACCTCTCCTTCCTCCTTGCTGGATCAAGATGGAGGAGACGTCGACCGTCCCGTACGTGTGTTGAACGCGGAGGTGTTGTCCGTTCAGCACTTGGTCATCGGTCATCTGAATCACGGCGAGTACGACTCCATCATCACCATCCCCTTGAACGCTTCCGCACGCGATCTACAAGTGGTATGTAGATGCAATCACTCTCCCATGACTCATTGCTTAGATGAACTCATAGATGGATCTTGGTGAAACCGTAGGAAAAATTTTAATTTTCTGCAACGTTCCCCAACATTTACGACTAGCTCTTTGTCACCTCCATAAACGAGAAACATATCCTTAGTCCTTTTCAGGTATTTCAGGATGTTCTTCACCGCTGTCCAGTGATCCACTCCTGGATTACTTTGGTACCTCCCTGCTAAACTTATTGCTAAGCATACATCAGGTCTGGTACACAGCATTGCATACATGATAGAGCCTATGGCTGAAGCATAGGTAACATCTTTCATCTTCTCTCTATCTTCTGCTGTGGTTGGGCATTGAGTCTGACTCAACTTCACACCTTGTGTCTGAGCAAGAACCCTTTCTTTGCCTGATCCATTTTGAACTTTTTTTAAACTTTATCAAGGTATGTGCTTTGTGAAAGTCCAATTAAGCGTCTTGATCTATCTCTATAGATTTTGATGCCCAATATGTAAGCAGCTTCACCGAGGTCTTTCATCGAAAAACTTGTATTCAAGTATCCCTTTATGCTACCCAGAAATTCTATATCATTTCGAATCAACAATATGTCATCTACATATAATATCAGAAATGCTACAGAGCTCCCACTCACTTTCTTGTAAATACAGGATTCCCCAAAAGTCTGTATAAAACCATATGCTTTGATCACACTATCAAAGCGTTTATTCCAACTCCGAGAGGCTTGCACCAGTCCATAAATGGATCGCTGGAGCTTGCACACTTTGTTAGCACCTTTTGGATCAACAAAACCTTCCGGTTGCATCATATACAACTCTTCTTCCAGAAATCCATTCAAGAATGCAGTTTTGACATCCATTTGCCATATTTCATAATCATAAAATGCAGCAAATGCTAACATGATTCGGACAGACTTAAGCATCACTACGGGTGAGAAAGTCTCATCGTAGTCAACCCCTTGAACTTGTCGAAAACCTTTCGCAACAAGTTGAGATTTGTAGACAGTTACATTACCATCAGCGTTAGTCTTCTTCTTGAATATCCATTTATTCTCGATGGCTTGCCGATCATCGGGCAAGTCAACCAAAGTCCATACTTTGTTCTCATACATGGATCCCATCTCAGATTTCATGGCCTCAAGCCATTTTGCAGAATCTGGGCTCATCATCGCTTCCTCATAGTTCGTAGGTTCGCCATGGTCAAGTAACATGACTTCCAGAATAGGATTACCGTACTACTCTGGTGTGGATCTTACTCTGGTTGACCTACGAGGTTTGGTAGTAACTTGATCTGAAGTTTCATGATCAGTATCATTAGCTTCCTCACTGATTGGTGTGTTTGTCATAGGAACCGGTTCTTGTGATGAACTACATTCCAATAAGGGAGCAGGCACAGTTACCTCATCGAGTTCTACTTTCCTCCCACTCATTTCTTTCGAGAGAAACTCCTTCTCTAGAAAGGATCCGAATTTAGCAATAAAAATCTTGCCCTCAGATCTGTGATAGAAGGTGTACCCAATAGTCTCTTTTGGGTATCCTATGAAGACACATTTCTCTGATTTGGGTTCGAGCTTATCTGGTTGAAGTTTCTTCACATAAGCGTCGCAGCCCCAAACTTTAAGAAATGACAACTTTGGTTTCTTGCCAAACCACAGTTCATACGGCATCGTCTCAACGGATTTTGATGGTGCCCTATTTAACGTGAATGCAGCCGCCTCTAAAGCATAACCCCAAAACAATAACGGTAAATCAGTAAGAGACATCATAGATCGCACCATATCTAGTAAAGTACGATTACGACGTTCGGACACACCATTTCTTTGTGGTGTTCCGGGTGGCGTGAGTTGCGAAACTATTCTGCATTGCTTCAAATGTAAACCAAACTCGTAACTCAAATATTCTCCTCCGCGATCATATCGTAGAAACTTTATTTTCTTGTTACGATGATTTTCCACTTCACTCTGAAATTCTTTGAACTTTTAAAGTGTTTCAGACTTGTGTTTCATCAAGTAGATATACCCATATCTGCTCAAATCATCTGTGAAGGTGAGAAAATAAGGATACCCGTCGCGAGCCTCAATATTCATTGGACCACCTATATCAGTATGTATGATTTCCAACAAATTAGTTGCTCGCTCCATAGTTCTGGAGAACGGCGTTTTAGTCATCTTGCCCATGAGGCACGGTTCGCAAGTACCAAGTGATTCATAATCAAGTGATTCTGGAAGTCCATCAGTATGGAGTTTCTTCATGCGCTTTACACCAATATGACCTAAACGGCAGTGCCACAAATAAGTTGCACTATCATTATCAACTCTGCATCTTTTGGCTTCAACATTATGAATATGTGTATCACTACTATCGAGATTTAATAAAAATAGACCACTCTTCAAGGGTGCATGACCATAAAACATATTACTCATATAAATAGAACAACCATTATTCTCAGATTTAAATGAATAACTGTCTCGCATCAAACAAGATCCAGATATAATGTTCATGCTCAATGCTGGCACCAAATAACAATTGTTCAGGTCTAAAACTAATCCCGAAGGTAGATGTAGAGGTAGCGTGCCGACCGCGATCACATCGACTTTGGAACCATTTGCCACGCGCATCGTCACCTCGTCCTTAGCCAATCTTCGCTTAATCCGTAGTCCCTGTTTCGAGTTGCAAATATTAGCAACAGAACCAATATCAAATACCCAGGTGCTACTATGAGCATTAGTAAGGTACACATCAATAACATGTATATCACATATACCTTTGTTCACCTTGCCATCCTTCTTATCCGCCAAATACTTGGGGCAGTTCCGCTTCCAGTGTCCAGTCTATTTGTAGTAGAAGCACTCAGTTTCAGGCTTAGGTCCAGATTTGGGTTTCTTCTCTTGAGCAGCAACTTGTTTGCTGTTCTTCTTGAAGTTCCCCTTCTTCTTCCCTTTACCCTTTTCTCTTGGCGGTGGTCTTATTGACCATCAACACTTGATGCTCCTTTTTGATTTCTACCTCCGCAGCCTTTAGCATTGCGAAGAGCTCGGGAATAGTCTTGTCCATCCCTTGCATATTATAGTTCATCACGAAGCTCTTGTAGCTTGGTGGCAGTGATTGAAGAATTCTATCAATGACACTATCATCAAGAAGATTAACTCCGGTTGAATCAAGTGATTATTATACCCTGACATTTTGAGTATATGTTCACCGTGAACTATTCTCCTCCATCTTGCAGCTATAGAAATTATTGGAGACTTCATATCTCTCAATCCGGGCATTTGCTTGAAATATTAACTTCAACTCTGGAACATCTCATATGCTCCATGACGTTCAAAACGTCGTTGAAGTCCCGGTTCTAAGCCGTAAAGCATGGCACATCGAACTATCGAGTAGTCATCGCTTTGCTCGCCAGACGTTCTTAACGCCGTCGGCCACATCTGCAGCAGGCCTGGCACCCAGCGGTGCTTCCAGGATGTAATTCTTTTGTGCAGCAATGAGGATAATCCTCAAGTTACGGACCACGTCCGTGTAATTGCTACAATCATCTTTCAAATTAGCTTTCTCAAGGAACGCATTAAAATTCAATGGAACAACAGCACGAGCCATCTATCTACAACAAACATAGACAAGCAAAATACTATCAGGTACTAAGTTCATGATAAATTTAAGTTCATTTAATCATATTACTAAAGAACTCCCACTTAGACAGACATCTCTCTAGTCATCTAAGTGATCACGTGATCCAAATCAACTAAACCATGTCCGATCATCACGTCAGATGGAGTAGTTTTCAATGGTGAACATCACTATGTTGATCATATCTACTACATGATTCACGTTCGACCTTTCGGTCTCCGTGTTCCGAGGCCATATCTGTATATGCTAGGCTCGTCAAGTTAAACCTGAGTATTCCGTGTGTGCAACTGTTTTGCACCCGTTGTATTTGAACGTAGAGCCTATCACACCCGATCATCATGTGGTGTCTCAGCACGAAGAACTTTCGCAACGGTGCATACTCAGGGAGAACACTTCTTGATAATTAGTGAGAGATCATCTTAAAATGCTACCGTCAATCAAAGCAAGATAAGATGCATAAAGGATAAACATCACATGCAATCAATATAAGTGATATGATATGGCCATCATCATCTTGTGCTTGTGATCTCCATCTCCGAAGCACCATCGTGATCACCATCGTCACCGGTGCGACACCTTGATCTCCATCGTAGCATCGTTGTCGTTCCGCCATCTACTGCTTCTACGACTATCGCTACCGCTTAGTGATAAAGTAAAGCAATTACAGGGCGCTTGCATTTCATACAATAAAGCGACAACCATATGGCTCCTGCCAGTTGCCGATAACTCGGTTACAAAACATGATCATCTCATACAATAAAATATCGCATTGCGTCTTGACCATATCACATCACAACATGCCCTGCAAAAACAAGTTAGACGTCCTCTACTTTGTTGTTGCAAATTTACGTGGCTGCTACGGGCTGAGCAAGAACCGTTCTTACCTACGCATCAAAACCACAACGATAATTCATCAAGTTTGTGCTGTTTTAACCTTCGCAAGGACCGGGCGTAGCCACACTCGGTTCAACTAAAGTTAGAGAAACAGACACCCGCTAGTCACCTGTGTGCAAAGCACGGGGGTAAAACCAGTCTCGCGTAAGCGTACGTGTAATGTCGGTCCGGGCCGCTTCATCCAACAATACCGCTGAACCAAACTATGACATGTTGGTAAGCAGTATGACTTGTATCGCCCACAACTCACTTGTGTTCTACTCGTGCATATAACATCTACGCATAAAAGCTGGCTCGGATGCCACTGTTGGGGAACGTAGTAATTTCAAAAAAATTCCTACGCACACGCAAGATCATGGTGATGCATAGCAACAAGAGGGGAGAGTGTGTCCACGTATCCTCGTAGACCTAAAGTGGAAGCGTTAGCACAACGCGATTGATGTAGTCGTACATCTTCAAGGCCCGACCGATCAAGCACCGAAACTACGGCACCACCGAGTTCTTGCAAACGTTCAGCTCGATGACGTCCCCCGTACTCCGATCCAGCAGAATGTCGGGGAAGAGTTCCGTCAGCACGATGGCGTGGTGACGGTCTTGATGTTCTACCGTCGCAGGGCTTCGCCTAAGCACCACTACAATATTATCGAGGAGAACTATGGTCGAGGGGGGCACCGCACACGGCTAAGAGATCAAGAGATCAATTGTTGTCTCTATGGGGTGCCCCCCTCCCCCATATATAAAGGAGTGGAGGAGGGGGCGACCAAGGGGGGTGGCGTGCCCTAGGGGGGAGTCCAACCCCCACCGAGAGTAGGACTCCCCCCTTTCCTATTAGGAGAGGGAGAGGGAAGGAAGAGGAGGGAGGGAGGAAGGAAATGGGGGCGGCCCCCCTCCCAATTCAGATTGGGCTTGGGGGGGCCTCCTTTCCTCCTTTCCCCTCCTTTCCACTAAGGCCCAATAAGGCCCATATACCTCCCGGGGGGTTCCGATAACCTCCCGGAGCTCCGATATTGTCCCAATCTCACCCGGAACCTTTCCGGTGCCAAATATAGTTGTCCAATATATTGATCTTTATGTCTCGACCATTTCGAGACTCCTCGTCATGTCCGTGATCACATCCTGGACTCCGAACAACCTTCGGTACATCAAAACTCATAAACTCATAATAAAACTGTCAACGAAACCTTAAGCGTGCGGACCCTACGGGTTCGAGAACTATGTAGACATGACCGAGACACGTTTCCGGTCAATAACCAATAGCGGAACCTGGATGCTCATATTGGCTCCTACATATTCTACGAAGATCCTTATCGGTCAAACCGCATAACAACATACGTTGTTCCCTTTGTCATCGGTATGTTACTTGCCTGAGATTCGATCATCGGTATCCCAATACCTAGTTCAATCTTGTTACCGGCAAGTCTCTTTACTTGTTACGTAATGCATCATTCCGTAACTAACTCATTAGCTACATTGCTTGCAAGGCTTATAGTGATGTGCATTACCGAGAGGGCCCAGAGATACCTCTCCGACAATCGGAGTGACAAAACCTAATCTCGAAATATGCCAACTCAACATGTACCTTTGGAGACACCTGTAGAGCTCCTTTATAATCACCCGATTCGTTGTGAAGTTTGGTAGCACACAAAGTGTTCCTCCGGTAAACGGGAGTTGCATAATCTCATAGTTGTAGGAACATGTATAAGTCATGAAGAAAGCAATAGCAACATACTAAACGATCAAGTGCTAAGCTAATGGAATGGGTCATGTCAATCACATCATTCTACTAATGATGTGATCCCATTAATCAAATGACAACTCATGTCTATGGTTAGGAAACATAACCATCTTTGATTAATGAGCTAGTCAAGTAGAGGCATACTAGTGACATTAAGTTTGTCTATGTATTCACACATGTATCATGTTTCCGGTTAATACAATTCTAGCATGAATAATAAACATTTATCATGATATGAGGAAATAAATAATAACTTTATTATTGCCTCTAGGGCATATTTCCTTCACCTGGAACATGATCTGCTCCTAATCGCCAAGGCATGAAGCCCGCACCACAAACAAATTGGCACCAACCAGCTGGAATGTCACCTACTGCGTCGGGTTCCAAGCTTCCTGCAAGTTGGAAACAATATTTCCTTGATGATTGCAACTGTTACAGAGTACAAAGTTTATCTAGGGAGTGTGGAGCACCGGTCGCCCTACAATGTAGGCACGCAGGCCATGGCGAGGTGCGATCCTACAAACCCGAAAGAAGTACAACAAAGTTTACGTTACAATGTACAGACTGATATACACAGATTCTAACACCCCCCCCCCCCCTCAGTCGGAACTCCATTGGGAAGGATGTTAAGGCTGCAGGGAAAATCTGTGAAGACTGGAGACGGCAACCCCTTGGTGAAAATGTCGGCATACTGAGAACTAGAGGGAACATGTAGAACGCGAGCCTCGCCGAGAGCCACGCGGTCACGAACAAAGTGCAAGTCAATCTCAATATGCTTGGTACGTTGATGTTGAACTGGGTTGCTCGCGAGATAAGAAGCACTGACATGGTCACAATACACAATAGTGGCATGAATCGGAGGGAGCTTGAGTTCATGAAGAAGTTGGTGTAACTAGCAAGACTCGGCCACACAGTTTGCAATGCCCCTATACTCAGCTTCTGCACTCGAACGCGAGATGGTTAGTTGCCTCTTCGAAGACCAAGAAATGAGGTTGTCACCAACACACAGAATCCGGAAGTAGAATTGCAGGTGTCCGGGCAGCCTGCCCAATCTGCGTTGGATAGGCAAGAAGATCCAAGGAGGGGGATTTGTAGAGCTGTAAGACAAAATGAGATGTGCCTTTGAGGTAGCGCAAAAGGTGTTTGACTAGTTGCATGTGCGTGTCCCGATGGGCATGCATGAATAGGTGCACTTTTTGAACGACGTAAACAATGTCAGGGCGTGTAAGAGTGAGATATTGGAGTGTACCAGCTAGGATATGGTAATGCGTAGGATTGGAAAGAAGGGTGCCGGTGTGAGAAGACAGCTTGGAGCTCGTGTCGATGGGTGTGGAAACTGGCTTGCAGTTTAGCATCTTGGCGCACTCGAGGATCTCTAGGGCGTACTGTTGTTGGCACAAGAAGAGGCCAGAGGAGTTGGTGGTGACATTAATGCCCAAGAAGTGATGTAGAGCACCTAAGTCAGTCATGGAGAACTCAGACTTGAGAGAGTTGATTATATGTGTGAGGGTGGAAGAGGAGCTAGCCGTAAGTATAATATCATCAACATAAACGAGCAAGTATGCAATGGAGTTACCATGGTGCAAGATGAAGAGGGAGGAGTCACTCTTTGACCCCAAAATCCCAAGGTCAGAAGAAATGCCTGAACCCGGAGAAACCAAGTCCTGGGGGCTTGCTTGAGCCCATAGAGAGACTTGTGAAGAAGGCAAACATGATCTGGTTCAGAGCTATCCACGAACCCCGAAGGTTGGCTGTAGTACACTGCCTCATTGAGATCTCCATGAAGAAAGGCATTTTTGACATCGAGCTGGTGGATAGGCCATAAGCGAGAAGTAGCAATGCTGAGTACCACATGGATAGTTGCTGGTTTGACCACAGGACTGAAAGTTTCACCATAATCCACACCCTCTTGTTGAGTAAAGCCACGTACGACCCACCGAGCTTTGTAGCCAGCAAGAGAACCGTCTGTATTGAATTTGTGACGAAAAATCCATTTTCCCGTGACAATATTGACAGCCACGGTCACCACCATCGGCCGAGCAATCGCCGCGACCACGACCAAGGGCGGGCGGCTATTGGGGAAGATGGCCCTGGGCACGGTCGTTGGCGCGGTCACTACCAGAGCCACGAGCGCCACCATCGGAGCCACTGCTCTGGCCGTGGTCACAGCCGGGGAGCACAAACACCGAGGCGCTCTCCTCAGCGGTGCGCTGCGCCTGGGATTCCTCGGCCAGAATGACCCGAGAGAGGACGGCGTCGAAAGGCAGCTCCTGGTCGCCAAGAATGACCCAAATGATGTCGATGCGCTTGTCGAGGCCGTGAAGGAACTGGGTGTGAAGATCCACCTCGGTGATGGCGTGCTCGTTGTCGGTGAGGCCGTCAGTGAGGAGTTTCATGCGACGCGCGTACTCAGCCACGGGAAGATCACCCTGCTTGAGGTTGCGATACTGCCTGTTGAGGATCATGAACCGGGCAGCACGGTTGGCGAGAAAGAAGTCCTTGATCTTGTGCCAGAGGGTGAAGGTGTTGGTGGCGCTGACGACGTGATCCACCATGGAGTCGGCAAGGGTGGCGTAGATCCAGAGGACGACATGGGCATCGAGCTCGAGGTAGGCGGCATCAGCGTTGGGAGGAGGAGGATGCTCGATGAGGAACTTGGCGCAGTGGCGAATAAGGACCATGAGGAAGAAGGACTTCCATTTGTGGTAGTTGTGATCCGCAGGGTTGAGGAGAAACTTGATGTGGTTGGAGATGTGGTCGTTGTAGATGGAGAGACGGGGAGCAGGGGGTGGCGCTGCCGGAGTGGCGGAGGAGAAGAGAGGAGTGAACTGCGATCCGGCAGCGGCGGAGCTACTGCTGAAGAGAGAAGGTGTTGTGCCGAAGACAAACGGCTGAGGAAGTGGAGGAGGATGAGGCCGAGGTAGTGGTGGCGGCGGGCGCCGTGGAGGAGAGAGAGCCCGGCAAGGTGACGGAGTCCATGGCGGCGGTGGATGGGGAGGAGGTGGTTCCGACCATGGAGGAGACCTGGAAGCAGCTGATACCAAGTTGGAAACAATATTTCCTTAATGATTGCAACTGTTACAGAGTATAGAGTTTATCTAGGGAGTGTGGACACCGATCACCCTACAATGTAGGCACGCAGGCCATGGGCGAGGTGCGATCCTACAAACCCGGAAGAAATACAACAGAGTATACATTACAATGGACACACTGATATAACACAGATTCTAACACTGCATGTCCTTGAAGAAAGCTGACTTGCTGAAGGTCTTATCAGTGTGCACCCGAGAAAGAGCCATCCATCATACACGGTCATCGATCTCTGGAATTTTCTCTTCGATCACCAGATCATCAAGCACCTCATCTTCTGGGTCAAGCTGCCCGAAGAAATCCTCTAGGTCATCCGTTTTGGCACCTCGAGACCCGCCACTCGCTGCCGAGCGTGCGTCCAAAGGGGTTGCCATCGAAGCTTCCGTCGCGCAAAAGCCTTGCAGGTCGTTGCAGAGAAGGTAGGACTCAGCGGCAATCGGGATCGCCGAGAGGAGACAAAACCCTAGTTGCGTTCTTTTCAACAGCATTTTGGAGCATCAATTTTGTTTCAACAACATTTTGGAGCATCAATTTTGTTTATTTTGCCACGTCTTCCACGAATGTTATTACATAATGAAACTTTGCAAGCACTCAAAATATTTGTCAATATTTGCTAATAAAAGAATTCAAAAAAATGATTTTTTTTTTAATGTTCTCTTGAGCCGAGCATGCCCTCACAATGCCACGCTGGCCGCAAAAGCATCATGGCGGCCAGCGTGTACCATCCTCTCTCCCTGTCACGCTATCCAACAGTTTTTTGGATCGCTTGGAAGAAGATGTGTGCGAGCAAGAGGGATGGGGGCATGGGGTTTCATGATCCCGAGGCTTTCAACCAAGCGTTGTTAGCGAAGCAAGCATGGCGTATTCTCCAAGTCCCAACTTCTCTATGCGCTCGAGTGCTCAAAGCGAGGTATTTCAAAGACGATTCAATCTTATCTGCTTCATGTCCATCTTCGGGCTCTTTTACATTCAGGAGCATCTTGCATGGACGCGACTTGCTGAGGGAAGGCCTGATATGGAGAGTAGGCTCGGGTGCCAAGAATACATGCAGGGCATAACAAAGGTGGCTCACTTACTCAGCCCCAATGGTATGTCTTGGAACGAGCAGCTGGTGGATCAAATTTTCACTATGGAGGATGCGAGGGATGTGAAGCAAATCGCTATTGGTGGACCAGAGGTTGATTATTTTTTGGCATGGAACTTTACGCGCAACCGGGTATTCACAGTGAGGTCGGAATACCATCTACGAATGTCTCTAAACAGAGCGAGGACCGGACAGCCGGAGTCCTCAAGCTCGGTAGCGACGCATAAAGGATATTTGGCGTTGTGGGATACGAGTGCGCCGGGCAAGGCGAAAATTCACATCTGGTGCATGATCTGCAACGGGCTCGCTGTGGGGGCAGAACTCCATCGTCGGATCAAGCCGGGCGTTTTTTGTGTTGTGTGCACCCGAGAAGAGACCATCATGCATAGGTTTTGGGGCTGCCAACATTCAGTCATGTTTTGGGAGTTATTGAGGGCACAGGTTGGGCTGGTTTTGGAGGAACCACCGAAATATTTGGACAATCAGCGAGCCCTTGCATCTTGGCTACTTGACTGGTTTGCTCGGGCGAGTCATGACGAGAGGGAGGTGGTGTTTCAAGCGGCCTATAGCCTGTGGTTGGAGCGCAATGAGACAAGGGAAGGGCGAAGGATTGCACCGCCACATGAAATAACAGCTATTGTGCAGGTGCAGGTCGCAGAGTGGAGAGCATCTCACGAGACGAGGGCGCCACAACCGGAGCCAAAGACTGTTCAGCGATGGGTTCCACTGGATGCTGGATGGGTAAAGATCAACTCCGACGGCGCGGTCTCCAGGTACGGGGAGAAAGGAGGAGGAGGGGCGGTCCTTCGTGATCACCAAGCGGCGTTCCGAGCAGGGTTGTGCCACTTCTTCCCAAACATTGTTGATCCTGAGATGGTTGAGGTGTTAGCCTGCAGACATGATGTTAGAATGGCGAATGATCTAAACTTAAGGCGGGTGCATGTTGAGCTTGATTGTCAGGCTCTGGTCAGGATGCTCAACGACCAACAGAAGAACCTGTCGGCTGTCGGGCCTTGGGTGGACGAGATAAAGGTGATGCTTCGGTCCATGGAGGAGTTCAAGGTGTCGTGGATCCGTCGCTCCGGGAATGTAGCCGCTCATAAGCTAGCAAAAGTAGGGGTAGGGGAGAACCGCTCGGAGATTTGGGTGGGCTTGCCACCAGACTTTATTTTAGATATAATTTTAGACGAGATTCCTAGCTTTGGTTAAATAAAGCGGCATGCTTTCCCCTAAAAAAACAGTTTTTTTTCAAGGACAACGTTAACGCCCACACGTGTGGTGGGAGCTAAACCCGCCCACACGCCCTATAGCACACAAACTGCGCCATGTCACCGCATGCATGCACGTGGAAATCCTTTTGTATTTTCTATTTTTAAAATGGTTTATCTCTTAAATGAAAAATCCGATTGAAGATCCGTTTTCACCATTAAATCCCTCGTGACGAGATCTTCGAAACTAGATCTCATATCAATATATTTTGACGAAAAAAATTTGGTTAAAAGTTGCCGTGTCTATTGCACATGAATTGTCATGATGTTTACACTGAAGTTGCCATGATATGTTTCAGGTATTTTCTTCTACATTTAAAAGTAAATTTTGACATATTATAAAACGGGGAATTAAGAAACTAGACTTGCCATGCACCATAAATTAAAATTGCCATAATACATGCACTTAAAATTGCCATGGTTCATACAAAAAAATATTTTCATGGTCAAAGTACTAGAATTGTCATCATTGAAAAACTAAAATTGCCACATGGCAACTTTAGCACTATGGCAACTACAGTGTAAACATCATGGCAACTTTTGGACAAAAAAAAATCGTCGAAACATATCTACATGGGGTCTAGTTTTGAAGATCTCGTCGATACGGATTTAATGGTGAAAACGGATTTTTAATTCGCTCTTTTAATTAGGAGATAAAACATTTTTAAGCCGAAAACCAAAAAGATTTCTATTAATATCATCTGTTCATATGTGGCAAATGAGTGATGATGGAGAAGTGTGGGCGATGTGCAAACGCCCACACGTGTGGGCGTTAGTTTTTTCGTTTTTCAAACGTACTCCCCGCCACCCCTCTCCCGAACCACGCCCACAGAGCCGCCACACAAACGCCGCACACACTCGCATCTCTCCCCGTGCACCGCGTCCATGCAGAACCCCCGTAGCGTCCTCCTCCCCAACTTCTTTCCCGCCACCAGTCCCTTATCCACCAGCGGCGAGGCCCCGATGCTTCAGTCTTCGATCGATCGATCGGTCGTGCTCTGAGAGCACTGCCCTCCGCACGCCCCAATGTCCTCCTCCGATGACCTCGTCCGCCGGATCGCCGCCTTCTTCCCGCTCCCGCCGCCCCCGCAGAAGCAGCAGCTCTCCGGCGTCGCCGCGGCTGTCCTCAGCGCGGGCGGCCGCCTCGGCCGCGCCGTGGGCGACGTCTTCCGCCGCCTCCGCATCGACGACGGCCTCGACATCGCGTACGCGCGGCGGCACCGGAGGGTCGCTCCCGGTAGAGGCGGCGCCACGGCCGACGACGACGCCGCGCGGAGCAAGCAGGAAGGGGCCGTTGGCGTCGGTGATCGTCCGGCGGTAGGCGGCTCCGGGAGGTTCGCGCGGTCACAGGGGAGCATGGTCCTGTCGGCGGCGTTCGACAGCAGGACGAACGACGTAGAGAGCTCCGTGGCGGCGCGCGGCGACCTGTGGCGCGCCGAGGCGTCGCACTCCAGCAGCGGCAGCGGCAGCAGAGGCGGCGGTGACGGCGGCGCAGCGCCGCTGTTCCTGGTGCAGCTCGGGCCCGTGCTCTTCCTCCGCGACACGACGCTGCTCTTCCCGGTGCACCTCTCCAAGCGCCACCTCATCTGGTACGGCTTCGAGCGCAAGGTAAGCAACTGCCGAACACACTGAATCTAAGATCTTATCTGCACAAGAAAGAAGCTAAGAGCAATATCTGACATGTGTCTGTGTGCAGAACGGAGTGCACTCGGTGTGCCCGGCGTACTGGACAGCTCGCCGGAGATGCTTCTTCATGTCGATGATCTGCCTCAACCCCTTTGCCTGCGTGAGTTTTCGATCGGCGTTCTGAATTTGCTGTTTCGTCACTGTCTCTGCCTGAACTTTCTGTTTGAAAACAATTGAGCAGTCATTCATGGACATGCAATTCCCCAACGGGCAGCTCAGATACGTGGCCGGCGACGGGTTCACGGCCCGCGGCTTCCTCCCCATCGGCGGCGGCGGCATCGTCCAGGCCCACGGAAAGTTCCCCGGGGAGAAGCGGCTCAGCTTCTCCTACAAGGTCAGCACCCCACCTACCTGATCCCTCAAACGTATCATCTGCATTTTCTGCACACATCACAACTTCACAACAGAAACCCGATCGAGAGATGATCTGAGCCGTTGCTCTGCAGAACGGGAGCGGGGGCAGCGTCACCCCGACCGTCCAGTGGCCGGACAAGTCCCTCTCGCTGGGGCTAACCCAGGTGCTCTCCTGGAGGAGGTGCGGCCTCATGCTGCAGCCAGCGCTGCAGCTCAGGCAAGTCCACTTACTTGCAAGTTGCAGCACCTCTCTGTTTCTTGCCATATTATGCTGCAGTTGATCTTGTTTGCAATGGCGATAATATAACTAAGCTGGCCAATGCCATGGTGTCTCTTTGTGATGAACAGCATTTGTCCCACGTTCGGCGGGAGCCGGCCCGGGGTGTCGACGGAGCTGGTCCATTCGGTTAGCGAGGAGGCCAGCGTCGCCTGCGGCTACTCCCGCACCGCCTCCCCCTCCACATACGCTTCCGTGTCGGTTAGTCTTCTCCGTTGATCCACCATTTTCCGTATCGTTGAGCTACATTGCACACTTTGCATACTTTTGGATGAACACATGGGTGCATTACTAGGTACACATGGTTTTACTTCGTGATTCAACCCTTGGAAGTAGATGGTAATGAATTGATCTTGTTGTTCGTGTGTGCAGCTCGGGAGATCGAAGCTGAACGGCGGCGCGACGAGCTCGGGGCTGGTGTTGAGAGTGGACGCCCCGCTGCACGGTTTTGGGCGCCCATGGTTCTCCATCCAGATGAACAGTGGGCTCGAGTTCTGAATCTTTGATTGAAAGCTAAATATACGAGGCGGCATTGCGTCTCAGACAAAGGCATGTATAGTCGATGCTAGTTTTGTACATATGGCTTGACAGACGACTGGAACAGACTCTTTATATACATGATACAAACAACATACAAATCATATGATTGGCTCAAACTGTGGAAAAGAACCATGAAATTACACGGTCAGATAGATCTCTTGGCAGGAATGCACCGCTCCTGCCCCTTCGGACATTTCTGCGGAAAAAAGCTCTGCTGTAACAAATTTGTGCGAAGTAATTAAAAGAGGTAGCTAGATAGAAATGTTTTACTAAGTCGGGAAATTTCGGGCATCAACGTTCAGACTTGAGAGCATCGTCTCCAGCGCATGCCCGAATAGTTTTGAATTTCAGTTTCAGAAATATTTCAGTCATTACCGAAATTACAGAATTTCAGTGAAATTAGGTGATTTCGCTTTTCATTTCGGCCAGAGGACCAAAAGTTTCACTCGAATTTGACCAAGATCCAATCAAATATTTTGAAATTCAAAAAGTAACTTAAAATAATTTGAATTTCTGTGTACTACCAAAACTGGTGAAACATTTTGATCGATAGGTGATTATTTTAGTATACTTAAAATAATGAAAATTCTGAAATTTCATTGAAACTACATTAAAAGTGAGAACCATCCGGTATGGTATGCAGCTAGAGCTTGCAGAGAATATATATCGCTCATTCTGAGCAATAAGCAATAGGCGTGGCTCGACCACACCATGAGCCTGCATGGGTTGGCCCATGGCGCCTTTTTCTTTCGAGCTGCCCATTTTTTAGCATTTTTCTTTAGCGCGGTAGGACCTGATTTTCTTTCCAGATGGGAATTTCCATCTTTTGTTTTTGTCATATTTTTATTTTGTTTTTATTTTTGTCTTAAAAAATAACTTTAAAATAATTTGAATTTTTCTGTACTACCAAAATTTTGAAACATTTTGATCGAAAGGTAATTATTTTACTATATACCAAACAAATGACATTTCTGTAATTTCATTGAAATTACACTAAAAGTAAAAAACCATTCGGTATGCTACGCAACTAGTGCTTGCAAAGAGTCTATATTGCTCATTACGAGCAATAAGGGACACTCGACCACACAGAGCCTACATGGGTTGGCTCATGGCACTGTTTCCTCTCGATGTGGCCATTTTTTTAGCATTTTTCTTTGGTGCGGTAGCACCTGATTTTCTTTCGAGACGGGAATTTCTGTTTTTGTTTTTGTCTCATTTCTATATCTGCGTTAAATTCAAAAATAACTTAAAGTATTTGAATTTTTGTGTACTACCAAAAATTGAAACATTTTGATCAAAAGGTGTTTATTTTAGTATATAGCCAAAATAATGAAATTTCAAAAAATTCATTGAATTAAACTAAAAGTGAGAACCATTCGGTATGCTACGCAACTAGTGCTTGCAAAGAGTATATATAGCTCATTACGAGCAATAAGGGACGCTCGACCACTCCATTAGCCTACATGGGTTGGCACATGGCACCAGTTTTCTTTCAATGTGGAATTTTATTTCGAGATAGGAAATTCTATTTTTTTTTGTCTCATTATCTGTGTTTGTGTTAAATTCAAAAATAACTTAAAAATAATTTGAATTTATTTGTACTACCGAAATTTTGAAACATCTTGATCAAAAGGTAATTATTTTAGTATATACCAAAAGTAATGAAATTTAAAAAAATCAATGAAATTACATGAAAAGTGAGGACCATTCGGTATGCTACGCAACTAGTGCTTGCAAAGAGTATATATTGCTCATTACGAGCAATAAGGGACGGTCGACCACACCATGAGCCAACATGGGTTGGCTCATGGCACCGGTTTGCTTTCGATGTGGCCATTTTTTAGCATCTTTCTTTGGTGTGGTAGCACCTGATTTTCTTTCGAGATAGGAATTTTTGTTTTTGTTTTTGTCTCATTTCTGTGTCTGCGTCAAATTCAAAATATAATTTAAATATTTGATTTTTTTTGTGTACTACCAAAATTTGAAACATTTTGATCGAAAGTAATTATTTTAGTATATAGCCAAAATAATGAAATTTCAAAAATTTCATTGAAATTAAACTAGAAGTGAGAACCATTCGGTATGCTACGCAACTAGTGCTTGCAAAGAGTATATATTGCTCACTACGAGCAATAAGGGACGCTCGACCACACCATTAGCCTACATGGGTTGGCTCATGGCACCAGTTTTCTTTCAATGTGGCCGTTCTTAGCATTTTTCTTTGGTGCGGTAGCACCTAATTTTATTTTGAGACAGGAATTTCTATTTTTGTTTCTGTCTCATTGTCTGTGTCTGCGTTAAATTCAAAAAATAAATTAATAATAATTTGAATTTCTGTGTACTACCAAAATTTTGAAACATTTTGATCAATAGGTAATTTTTAGTATATACCGAAAGTAATGAAATTTAAAAATTTTCATTGAAATTACACGAAAAGTGAGAACATTCGGTATGCTATGCAACTAGTGCTTGCAAAAAGTATATATTGCTCATTACGAGCAATAAGGGACGCTCGACCACACCATGAGCCTACATGGGTTGGCTCATGGCACCAGTTTTCTTTCAATGTGGCCGTTCTTAGCATTTTTCTTTGGTGCGGTAGCACCTAATTTTATTTCGAGATAGGAATTTCTATTTTTGTTTTTGTCTCATTATCTGTGTCTGCGTTAAATTCAAAAAATAAACTAATAATAATTTGAATTTCTGTGTACTACCAAAATTTTGAAACATTTTGATCAAAAGGTAATTTTTAGTATATACCAAAAGTAATGAAATTTAAAAAAAATTATTGAAATTACACGAAAAGTGAGAACCATTCGGTATGCTACGCAACTAGTGCTTGCAAAAAGTATATATTGCTCATTACGAGCAATAAGGGACGCCAGACCACACGATGAGCCTACATGGGTTGGCTCATGGCACCAATTTTCTTTCAATGTGGCCATTTTCAGCATTTTTCTATGGTGCGGTAGCACCTAATTTTCTTTCGAGACGGGAATTTCCATTTTTTGTCTCATTTTCCGTGTCTATGTTAATTTCAAAAATATAACTTAAAAATAATTTGAATTTCTGTGTACCATCGATATTTTGAAGCATTTTGATCGAAAGGTAATTATTTTAGTATACACCAAAAGTAATGAAATTTCCAAAATTTCATTCAAATTACACTAAAAATGAGAACCATTCTGTATGCTACTCAACTAGTGCTTGCAAAGTGTATATATTGCTCATTACGAGCAATAAGGGACGCTCGACCACGCCATGAGCCTACATGGGTTTTCTTTCGATGTGGCCATTTTTTAGAATTTTTCTTTGGTGCGGTAGCACCTGATTTTCTATCGAGGCGGGAATTTCTATTTTTGGTTTTGTCTCATTTTTCTGTTTCTTCGATAATGTTTTTTACTTTTTGTTCTTTTTTTCACCCTTCTTTTCTATTACATTCTTCCTTTCTATTTTAGTTTTATATCATTTTCAGAGATAAAAAATGTGAACAATTTACAAAGTGCAGTAATAGTTTTCTTAAAATGACAAACTAATTCTAATACATTAAAAATTTACTAAAGTACTTTAAAAAAGAACAAATTTTGGAATGTATGAGTGTTTTAAATGAACATTTATAATATGTGATTTATAAAATATATAAACTCCTTTTACTTTTATATGAACATTTTTTAAATATGCATTCTTTCGAAATTACATGAATATTTTTAAATTGATGATTTATTTTGCTACATTAAATTTTTTTAATGGGTAAATATTTTTTATTTATTTTTAAAAAATATGTACACTTATTTAATAGTTGTAAGAATTAATAAATAAGAAAACTTTATACTCCTATATTTATTTTTGAATATATCTAAAGATATAGAAGGGAAAATGGTAACAAAAAAGAAGAAGAAAAAAAGGACACGGCCAGCGTTCGCTAGTTGGGTCTGTCCTATTGGACTATACGCCATTTATTTTTCACCTAAGCTTGTGCAAACGGCCGCATGCCCGGCCCGTACGACTGTCTAGCTCAGTGGAAAGTGCTACTGGCGAACAAACTAATTAAAAGCAACTTTATGAACCAACTTAAAGTTGGATGGTTAGAGGGGCAGTGGTATTATCAGCCCACCAGAGTTTAAGTCCTGGTGCTCGCATTATTTCTGGATTTATTTCTGTTATAATAAATTCGAGGCATACCATTGATCATCCGAGGACCAAGCAATCACACGAGCACGACACCGAGATTTGTTAACGAGGTTCACCGATATGGCTACATCCCCGGGGCCTGACTACGGGCGCTCCTCCCCCTGACACCGTCACAATACCGCACACCGGTCATCCGGGCGCCGGCACACGCCGTCGGCTCCCCCTTGCACGCCTGGGCTATTATGTTGGCATAGGTTACATCGTGTGTCTACCCCCGCTATATATGAGAGGCCTAGGATACAAGTGTCCTACTAGGACACGACTCCACGTCCTATGTAAACACAATACAACTACAAGTCCAACTGTAACCTACCACGTACACAATATTCGACACAACTCTAACAAACTCCACCTTGGCGAATATTCTCCACCACCCTGAATTTGTCCATGCGTCAAACTTCCATGTACATTGGACTTGAGCTTATCCCGTGAGTTGCTACTTTAAAGACTCCATATGGCTCCACCTGCAACTTGTAGTCCCTTTTTTTCTTGACCACAGTCAACACTCGAGCAAAATTAAGTTCCTTGCTACTCTAGTTTGCGCTCCCAACTTCCAGAGTATCCGTTCAACGCCATCACACACTGATCACTAACCTGCGTGAAAGTGAACAACTCACATATTGGGTGTCACACATAAAAATTATCTGAACTCTACATCACCGCTCCTTTCTTGACCGCCTATCTGAAACTTGAAGGAATTTCACCATTGTTTGTAGTCATCCCGAGTCAAATTCACAGTTGTCTCACCACATGTATGACCACCAGAGCCCTGGCCCGTCTCCATGTCCCCGTGCTTACCGCACGCCTCGCCGCTATTACCGCGTCGAGCCTCCGCTGTCCTGGTCGAGTCTCAAGGGTCGCGAACCCACACCACTCAACCCCCACTGCAGATTACGACCGATCATCACCGACCGATGACGAGTTTCACGCTTCCATCAGACCACTGGGCTTCAGTCCGAACTACGTGCCACTCGTTTTTTCCCTTTGTTGAATAGGCTTCGACTCTCTATGCACTTACGCCGTAGCCCCTCAATCCAGCTCCACCTTCAACATGACCCATGGTAGATGATCAATCCACTCTCGCGCCCCGTCGACTTCAAGCTCCATGTGTACACCACCTTGAATCAACCCCGCGTCATAGTCTTGTTGAAGTCACACAAGCCCTCAGGCCTGCGCCACGTGTTTCCATGCCCCAGAAGTCGGTCACCATCAGCATCACGCTCATATGTCGTTGTCACTGATCCCACCACCGTCTTCTATACCGACCGACTCGCGTCGATCCAGTCAGATTGTCCAGTCCGACCCAGCCAAACTTGTCCGGCTACATGACACGCTCCAGGCTCTCAGATCATCTTCGAACTCTAATCCATCACATGATAATTCCATCTTAGCTGACATGGCTTCTCGCAACGTCTTCAAACATCTTTGTTGTGCCAACAAATCTTTTATCCGTGTCTGCCATAACCCAAGGTTTTCAGTTCCGCGAACTTCTCCACCTCAAACCTAATAACCATTGGTGTCACGGTTCTTCATACGGCTAACTCGATGAAAAATAACTGAGCTCCCACGCGATGCCTAAGTACACAACTGTGTACATGCAGCAAATCCCAGCCAAAGAAAAATCCTTTTGGCCTCTTCACGTGGTGTGCTCCCTTTACACAACTCCCGATGCTGCCTTTGCCTTGCCACAACCTCGGCTAATTCCTGACGGATGCACAACATGACGGGTAGTTTTCTTCCGCCGAATCGATCTGGTCTGCCTCTCTCCATGTCATACGTGGACTCGGTCCACTTTTGGTCCAAACAAATCTCGTGTCGCTCGACTCGGCTTCTACGGCCTCCAGCACCTGCAACGAGAACGCGCCACTGCTCCCCCCGCGTGGAACGCCGCCGCTTGCCAGGTTCACATCGGATCAATCCGATCTTCCGCTGCCGCCGCCCATTGCTTTTCCCAATCTCGGCGAGAACCACACCGTAGCACGGCTGCATCTCAAAACTCGATACTTCCTCGGGATCAACAAACAATGACCTCCGGACAACCTAGCTCATGATACCACTTGTTAGACCTCTCCCAATGCATTGGTGCTAAAGTGGGGTGCTAAGTGCATTAAAATGCTTAGCAACTAATGTCCCCAATGCATTGGTGCTTAGGTTTTGTAGCTAAGCCTCCTTTATTTAATTGTTTACTAATAAAACTCCTTCATGTATTGGTTGGTAGTCTTTTTGCCTAGGTCCACGTGCTTAGCATTGGTTCTTATTGGGGTCACCATAATGCTCTCTCTCCTCTTTAATTGCTTTGCCACATCATTTTTCTACCTATGTGGCACCCTTAGCACCTGTACACCATGGAGCACTGGGAAGGGCCTTAGAATAAATTCGAGGCACTCCGTTGATCATCCGAGGACCAAGCAATCACACGAGCACGACACCGAGATTTGTTAACGAGGTTCACCGATATGGCTATATCCCCGGGGCCTGACTACGGGCGCTCCTCCCCGTGACACCGTCACAATACCGCTCACCGGCCACCCGGGCGCCGGCACACGCCGCCGGCTCCCCCTTGCGCGCCTGGGCTATTATGTTGGCATAGGTTACATCGTGTGTCTACCCCCGCTATATATGAGAGGCCTAGGATACAAGTGTCCTACTAGGACACGACTCCACATCCTATGTAAACACAATACAACTACAAGTGCAACTGTAACCTACCACGTACACAATATTCGACACAACTCTAACAATTTCAAAATTTCCGGTAATGCGCTTTCAGTAGAAGGAGACGTTCCCGTCGACGACGAGGCGCCCACGGTGACTTCGTAAATCTCAAGATGGTATGCCGGCTCAGTCTCTCGAAGGTGCTCATAGGGGTAGAGCGCGTGTGTGTGCGTTCATAGGGGTGAGTGTATGCGTGTATGTATGAGCGCTTGCGCCTGTACTGTGTTTAAAAAATAAATTGAGGGCAACTTTTTTTGTGAATAATTAAGGGCAACCAACGCTCAAAAACAAAACTAATTAAGGGCAACCAGCGGGCAGCAGGTCAGCAACCATTTTTCTGTTGTTCGATTGGGAAAAAGCAAAGCCCCGGCCTGGTCGGCAACCATGTGTCGCCACTTTACGGATCGATGCATGCGATCATCACAGGTAGTGTGGTTGGTCACGTCGCTCTCAGGCTTCAATTCGCTCCCCATCTGCAGAGCGCACGCATGGGACCGTCGATCAACCATGGCACCGCCGGGTGCCGGCATGTGCCATATATATACACTGGACGTGCACTCGGGCCGAGGGTGTGCTAAGTAGGACGCGGCCAGCAAAGCTCTAGCTAGTATTCCTGCCTCCTATATATCATGGCCGTCACGGGCAGAGGCATCGCCGGCCTTCTCCTCTCGTGCTGCTGCTGCCTGGTGGCTGCGCTTGCGGCGGCCGGCGGCGGCGGATCGGGGCCACGGACTCCACGGTACAACGCCATCTTCAACCTGGGCGACTCGACGTCGGACACCGGCAACATCTGCCCCCGAGGCCGGCACGAGCCGGCCGGCGTGCTGGGCATCTTCGCCCGCATCCCCTACGGCATCACCTACTTCGGCAGGCCCAGCTGCCGCTGCTGCGACGGCCGCCTCAACGTCGACTTCCTCGGTATAACAACCAAACAACATCGCCACGAATCACGATCGACACCCGGTTACACCGGCCGCTACGTCCTACACTAATCTAACTGCATGCACGCAGCGCAAGCGCTCGGGCTGCCGCTCCTCCCGCCGTCCAAGGCGCGCGGCGAGGACTTCCGGCGGGGCGCCAACATGGCCATGATCGGCGGCACCGCGCGCGACTACAGCGGCACCAGCATGTTCACCGGCTACGGCGTGCACCTCGACGGCTCCATGGGCAGCCAGATGGAGGCTCTCCGCCGGCTGCTGCCTTCCATCTGCGGGACACCGCAGAGTAATATCGACCATTCACATCAGATCAACCGTTCGATCGATTCATTTACGCATGCACATGTTTTTCCTAGCTCGATTGGTGCAATATAACAACTACTATATATAAAGTTTAATTCTCTGCTTGTGCGTATGTTATATACTACTCCCTCCGTCCGGAAAAACTTGTCATCAAAATAGACAAAAAGGGGTGTATCAAGAACTAAAATACATCTAGATACATCCCCTTTTATTCATTTTGATGACAAGTATTTCCGGACGGAGGGAGTACTAGGTTGCAAGGAGTATTTGGCCAAGTCCCTGTTTGTGTTTCAGCTAGGGGAGAACGACTACAACATCCAGCTGGTGAATGGGTCCACGGTAAATGAGGCAAGAAAGAGCATACCCAGCATAGTCAACACCATCATATCTGGCGTAGAGGTAACCGAAATGGCTAAAATTGTCAATTTTACCAGAACATGCATATATCCTTTTCATTGATATATACTTCCAAAATAAATTACTGTATTTGTTTTTTAAAAGAGGGATTACCCCTGCCTCTGCATCACATGATGCACACAGCCATTTTATTAAATGTGGATCAAGTTCTAGTTACTTCCAAAACATTAAAAATTTTGATGTCATGGTCTGAAACAAAACGGTATCTAGAGCACAAAGAGTAACTAGTGAATGGAGAAGTGACAAGTGTATATGTGTCAACCAACAAATAAAATGTCCACTTAGTGAAGTTTGCACCTAACAAACTTATGTTCCACTAACATGTCATGCAGAAATTAATCACTCTCGGCGCAGTTGACATCGTCGTGTCGAATGTTGCTCCAATGGGGTGCTACCCGCTATACCTGAACTTCTTCGAGAGCTCCGACAAGGATGACTACGACGAGTACGGGTGCCTGAGAAACCACAACGCCTTGTTTGATAGGCACAACTCTTTCCTCAAGAACGGGCTCAAAAAGCTTCAAAAGAAGCATCAACACACAAGGATCATGCACGCCGACCTTGCGGGCCATGTCTACCAAATGGTGCAGGATCCCCAAAAGTTTGGTAGGTTTCATTTGACAATTGTGCTTGCGAAAAGAGTGTTTCATTCTTTTTATTAACACAGAAATAGGTTAGGGTACATACAATGGTGCTAACTTAGGTGATGACATGTATGATAATTTGATGACATGGAAGAGAACGAAACGAAAAAGAGTCTTGTCTTCTCTTAGTTAAGAGACGATCTCTTACAAAGAAAGATAAGACATCATCTTACAAGATGTCTTCTCTTACTCACATGTTTTCTAGTTTAATTTTTAATCACCCCACAATTTCATGATCTCATAACATTAATTTTAAAGATAATAATAAGAGATAATCAATTGTATAAGATGTTTTATTGACTTATCTACATGACATAGAATACATCAGAAAAGACTGCCTTGTCAACCACTAGGTATGTCAACCTCGCACCTCAATTGACCGCCACCAGACTATTTGCACTTGCCTTTTGGTTTTAGTTTAATTGCACATTTTTTTTGTAAGTACACATTTTAGTGTAATTACATTTTGTTCTGAAATCCAAACAAAAATCACCGGTTGCTTTCAGTGGTTTCCAAATATTAGGCTGAAAGTAAAACCGTGAATCTAAATATGCCACCCAATTTTCAGTTTGATCTATTTCTTTCATGCAGGCTTTGGGATTGGGACCATACTTATGGGATGTTGCGGAAAGGCCAATGCGCCAAATGGATTTGATCTGCTCGCAATGTGCGGGATGGATGGCTCGAGCGTCTGTCATGACCCAGGGAGCCACCTAACCTGGGACGGTATGCACCTTAGCGACGCTGCCAACAAACATATTGCCGAGGGCTGGCTAACTGGCCTGTACTGCTACCCGCCGATTCTGCAGTGAAGCTCCTTGCCAAAATGCGAACATAGATACATGTACACACGGGCGAACTTATATAGAACTATGCGCACATGTATTATAGAAATATACTAATATGTGCCCCCAAATTTGAAATAATATTGAAATATGTTATATTTTCTGCGGGGTTACATGCATCTTTTATTTATAAAGTACTAAGAATATTGTTGTATTTTATAAAGTATTAAGAATAGAGTTGTATTTGTATGTGCCATAGATGTTGTACAGATTCTAATCAAAAGGGACACCATGTTGGTTTGATTAAAGGGATAGTGGCTAATCTTATTTAGCTTCTTTTTTTACAATGTTACAATATGCAGCAGACAATGTTTTTCTCTTGAAGCTTATTTTATGTATGTTTGAACATCTGTGTGGCCTAAAAACTTTTCTTTCATAAAAGTGAGGTTTTCTATTTTGGTGAGGCACGGAACAATATAGATGATTACTTGCATACTTTCACTAGTGGGAAAGGGTTGCCTTTGGAAACTCTAGTACATAGAAAAAGGTTATGCAATAAAGATGGGAAATTCACAGAGAAAAAAAGATGAAGTTTCTGACTTACGGAGGAAGATTTTAGTTCTTTTGAAGCACTTTATGGGTAATGCTCGTGTATGATGTATAAGTTTAAATTACCAAAAGGACCTCATTACATAATGGATTTTTGTAGAAAATTGTTGATATGGTAACATAGTGAACTAGTGATGGGAGAAAAAACGACCGGTCATATGATCTGATTTGTGTAGTATCATAAATGGCCTATTGGCTTTTATTTGGAAGGACCACCACGATGATGACTCCGATGACATCGGTGATGACGACGGCAGAGGTCCCGCCGTCCTGGGAGGCCCTAAATGCGAGGTTACCGTCCGTAGTATTTCTTTTAGGTTTTTAAATATTTTAATTGAGCTTGTCAAATATTGACCGATTTGAATGTAAATATATTGAACTTGCTTCAGTTTGTACTAAGTTTGTCGATTATGACTTTGCAGCTTTCGGTTGCGCCTTAAATGTACGCCAAAAACATTATATGGATCACCATGGCTTCAGCTTTCTGCAATTGACTGTATATGTTCAGAGAGGTAAACTGCACGTACGTGTTTAGAACTAGCCATGGAATGGTTTTGTTCACGGTCTCTATCGGATGCCCTTAGGCAGTGATGGTTTAACTATACTAGTAGTACAAATGAGTCCCCTGTGTGCTGCTAAACAGTGATGTTCCACCTAAACTGACGATGTTTATCTCTTTGTTAGTAGCTTATCAGTTGAAACATGTAAAATGGCCTTCAGAGGTTGAGTACCTACCAACCATGGAGAAAAACTGACAAAGGCCCAGCTCGAAGGGGGTGGACTTTGGAGGAGAAACAGTAGACTGAAGGTGTGATCTGTGTTTCTCACTTGGAGGCGCTAGAATCTAAAAGATGGAAGCTGTTTTAGAAGGAAATGCCGAAAGGGAATTGGTACTTATCCAAGATGGGAACCGATCCGATCGCCTCTAATCCCCAAACTGTTACTGCTTTCATATGCACACAATTATTGAAAAGTTTCTAGGGAATATATTGCACACAATTGTTGAAAATTCATTTACTTTTACGGAATATATTGCACACAATTGTTGAAAATTTAATTTTCTACAGAATATATTGCACACAATTATCTAGGAGGAGGGTGCAGAAAAGCAAAAAAAAAACACAAATAGTAATTTCAGAAAGATTTCAGCAAAATATGTCCAAGTGGGCGTAGTTTTGACAGCCTCAACATGACAATATATACAATGATTCAGCTCGTTTGCTATTCGGAGTTATGTCCAATGAAATGCACCCCAGCAAGTAAAATTTCACAACTGAAGAACCAGATATATATACCACAAATAGAAATAAAGGAGAACCGACATGCGACAATAATTGACTCGGCATAACGATGCAAATAAACCACAACACAACTGGCAACCAGCAGGGAAGGAATTTTATTTCCATGTTAATGCATACAGAAATTAGCATGCATCAAGCCTCAAATGTCGAGCAAAAAACGCTGCAATGTAACACCACTGTCATGTCATCAAACCACAGCAAGCATGAAGCACAAGGTACAGAGGTCCGCGATTGCCAAACAAAGATCAATTACTTCATGGTTGCAACAGAATGGTAAGTAGTGTAGTATACTAACTAGGACACATAGCTAATCATGGAACAAGAGTCGACGGGGCGGATATCCAAACACTGAAAACAAACCTCAACGGTGTCTTGCATGCAAAGACCACAGGAACAGGACATAGATAACTTCCAGGGCAATTTGCGTCGCACGCACCTGTTGTGGCTTCGTTACTTTGCCCAAGGAAATTTCATAAGGGAAAAAAGTTCGCCAAGAGAAAATTCAGACCCTCTCTTGTAACGTCCTTCAAGATCAGAATAGCCAGTGACCAGCATTAAGGAGATTTCACCTGCCCGTTTCACATTCGCCATTTTGGAATGTACCTCCTCCGCCGGCAAAGTGGAGCCAGCGGACAAGAGGATCACCACCTGCTTGAGCATCAACGCACTCTCGACGAAGTATTTGAGGAAGGCGAGCTCACTTCGACCCCCTTGGAAATCATGGAAAATCAGCCGCTTGATGCGCGAACGGATGCATTCTATGGCACCAGAGTCGTGCCAGAACTTTTGGTTGAGCTTGCCAGTGGATTGATCAGGCTGTCCAGACTGCAAATAAAATCCCACCAGTTAAATGCGCATGAAGTTCTTCATCAGCTAGATTTATTGATAGAAATTAGCAACATAGTACGGGATGATAGTGGGCAGATGCACACGAAAGCTGAAAGAGGGCCTCACCTTGATGTAGAGCGTCTCGACATTAGGAAAGCATCCGAGGACACTGGGAATCATCTTGGCACCATTGCGCACTCCGAAACGAACCTCCAAAGCCAGGACTGTCACTCTTGTTACCATGGTTCTTGGGCTCACCCTTGTACCAGCCTGCAAATGCAATTCGCATTCCAATCAAATTATTAAGAGAGGGAAAAACCACAAATGGAGAACAAATGGAAAGATCAGACGAGGCACCTTGATGATTGTGTTGCCGACCTCCAGGACGTGATTCCTTGTGTCCAACTGCAGGTATGCCAACAATTGCAGCTTGGGGGCATGGCCAATCTTGACCTTGGTGCAGCCGGCCTCATGGGTCCAGCCTTCCAAATTGATGAGGCGCTCGAGGAGCGGGGCGTTCACCACGAAGATCTCCTCCAAGAAGGACCCGATGATCTGCACGCACCGGAGGCTTTGGCTGACAAGGCGCAGCCGGAGCGCGAACAGGTTCCCTTCGAGGCAGAGCGTCTCCAGGACCGGGCTCCTGTCGAGCATGAAGTCCAGATCCCGGCTCTCCACGACGACGCTGTAGAGCCCGAGCTCGCGGAGGTTGGGGAAAGAGACGCCCGGCGGGAGCCCGGCCGTGCTGGGGAACTTCCAGAAGCAGAGGTGGAGGCGGGTGAGGGTGGCCGTGCGCAGGAACATGGCGGGGAGGACGACGTCGAGCGGGCGCCGGCGGTTGACGAGGACGAGCTCCTGCACCCCCTTGGCGGCGAGGAGCTGGAGCCAGGGCGCGAGCAGGTGGCGGGACTCCTCCGTGCAGCTGCCGGTGAGGTGGACGCAGCGGAAGGGCCCCGGGTGCGCCTCGAGGACGCGGGACAGGGGGGCGGGGGCGGCCGGGGAGGGGGAGAGGTCCGCGTCGGCGAGGACGAGCGGGGCGGACCGCCAGACCCCGCGCCAGCGGCGGGAGAGCGCGGCGGTGCGCGCGGCGTCCTTGACGGGCAGGAGGGAGACGATGCCGCGGAGGAGCGCGTCGGGGAGGCGGCTGACGCGGTCGACGGCGTCGCCGGAGGGGGGGAGGGCGGAGAGGCGGGCGGCGGCGGAGACGGGCGGGTCGGGGAGGGTGTGGTGGGTGCAGAAGAGCAGGCGGGCCAAGATCTCGTCCGCCTCGTCTGGGTCGCGCCCGGGGTGCAGGAGCTCGGCTAGCACCGCAGCCCCTAGGGTGCCCTGGGCTGTCGCCGGCGGCGGCATCCCCTCGGTGAAGACGAGGGCTTTGAGCGGCGCGTGCGGTGGAGTGGGGCGGGGACGGCGGAACACAAGGGGAAGTCACCAACTAACTTACCTTTAATGTGAAAAAACAAACTTACTCTTTCCGTTCCATAAAAAACGTTGTTATATTATGAGACGAAGGGAGTACCTTTCTATGTAAAAGGAAAATAAATTGCCTTTCACATCCACCCCGGTAGATACGAATCGAAGCAAAAAAAACAGTACAGCACATCCTGTGGACCTCCCCCATGCCCGCCCACTCTCCGATGGCGTCGATGGCCGGCAAGAAGCAGAGCCACCCGACGGCGAAAAAAAGGCCGTCGCGTCGTGTCCCACTCCTCCTCCCCCTCTCGCCGAGCCGACGGTCCCTTCTCCATCCCCAGTAACCCCTATGCCTCCTCCCCTGCCCCCTACGCACATCAATTGCGCTGCTAACGACGATGATTGTGTGGTGACCGACACAATGTCGGAGGGGTAAAAATATTGTTTTGATTGGTATTTGTGTTCCAATGCTCCAATTAGTTGAAGAATCGTGTGATGCTCATATGTAATGATGTTTGTTGCTATTATAATACACAAATGAACCAGGATGACATAGTGGAGTTCATTACGACATTGGATGATAGCAACATCCTCGGTATACCTGGCCAAACCTCGGGCCGGGCCTAGCCAAGCCCGACACAAAAAACTCAGGCCCGGGCCTGGCCCGCCCGACCATCGAACTGTGTTTTGGGCCCGAGCCCGCCCGAAGCACGTAAAGCCGTCGGGCTTGGGGCCCGGCCCGACCTTCGAAAAATGCAAAAACAGGGGCGGGCCCGCCCATCCGGTCTTGGGCTCAAAACTAGGCTCGAGCCGCCGAGGCAGCGTCGGGCCGGGCAGGTTGGGCTTTTTCGGTCGGGCTTGGGCCGCCTAGCTAAGCCCGACACAAAAAACTCAGGCCGGGCTGGCCCGCCCGACCATCGAACTGTGTTTTGGGCCCGAGCTGCCCGAGCACGTAAAAGCCCGTCGGGCCGGGCAGCCAGCCCGACCTTCGAAAATGGCAAAACAACGGGCCGGGCCCGTCCCGGCCCGGCCTTCGGGCTCAAAACTAGGCCGAGCCGGCCCGAGGCAGCGTCGGGCCGGGCCGGGTCGGGCTTTTTCGGGCCGGGCTTCCCATGGCCAGGACTAATCCTCGGTCTCGACGACATTGCCATGTCTATGACATGAAAGCCAAGAAGAGAGGGGGGTGCCGAAGTCGAAGAACTCGGCACACAAACTATGAATAAGAAGCTTACAAAGTTGGTGATGAGTCTAGTTTCGCATCATTCTTTACTTTTTATTTTGCATCATGGTCATATGATTTTCGAGATTTTATAGCGTCCATGCACCCTTTTTGGCTGATTCTATTTAGGATCCTAATGGAGGAGGAGATACGAAGCATTAAAGAAGAGAACACCAATCTATGGGTGAAAATCATGCTAGTTGGTGTGATAATAGCCTACCATACGACGCAGCAACCAAGTGTGAGAAAAAACAGCCGCATAGGCACTTCACTTCCAGAGGCAAAGACGGTATACGAGTCGCTTGTAGCGAGCGGCACCGTGATAACCCACAAGTATAAGGGATCGCAACAGTTTTCGAGGGTAGAGTATTCAACCCAAATTTATAGATTCGACACAAGGGGAGCCAAAGAATATTTGAAGGTATTAGCAGCTGAGTTGTCAATTCAACCACACCTGAAGATTAATTATCTGCAGCAAGTAATCAGTAGCAAAGTAATATGATAGTTTTGATAGTAGTGACAGCAGCAATCATAACAGTAACAGTGATAGCAGTAATTTTGTAGCAAGTGTAACAGTGATGATAGCAGCAGTAACTTAGAAAAACAATATAAGATAAATTCGTAGGCATTGGATTGGTGACTTGTTTGGATATTCATCATGAGACAGTTATAACCTAGGGCGATACGGCACTAGCTCCAGTTCGTCAATATAATGTACGCGTGTATTCCGTAAATAGTCATACATGCTTATGGAAAGAACTTGCATGACATCTTTTGTCCTACCGTCCCGTGGCAGCGGGGTCCATATTAGAAACTAAAGGATATTAAGGCCTCTTTTTAATATAGAATCGGAACAAAGCATTAATACATAGTGAATACATGAACTCCTCAAACTACGGTCATCGCCGGGAGTGGTCCCGATTGTTGTCACTCCGGGGTTGTCGGATCATAACACGTAGTAGGTGACTATAACTTGCAAGATCGAATTTAGAATATGGATATAATTATGATAACATAAACGGTTCAGATCTTAGTTCATGGCACCCGGGCCCAAAGTGACAAGCATTAAGCATAGCGAAGTCATAGCAACATCAATCTTAGAACATAGTGGATACTAGAGATCAATCCCTAACAAAACTAACTCGATTACATGATGAATCTCATCCAACTCCTCACCGACCAGCGAGCCTACGAATGAATTACTCACTCCCAGTGGGGAGCATAAAGGAATTGGCGATGGAGAAGGGTTGATGATGATGAAGAACGAAGATCCCCCTCTCCGGAGCCCCAAACAGACTCCAGATCTGGCCTCCCGATGAAGAACAGGAGGTGACGGCGGCTCCGTCTCGTTGATCGCGATAATTCTTTTTTCTTGATTTTTTTTCTGGAAAATAGGATTTTATAGCGTCGGTTTCAGGGTCTGCGGGGCCACCAGGTGGGGACAACCCACCTGGGCGCGCCCTGGTGGGTTGTGCCCACCCAGGGGCCCTTTTCCGGTAGGTCTTGGCTCCAGAAATTCTTTTTTATTATATAAAAATTCCTCACAAAGTTTCGTTCCATTCCGAGAACTTTTATTTCTGCACAAAAAACAACACCATGGTAGTTCTGCTGAAAACAGCGTCAGTCCAGGGTTAGTTTCATTCAAATCATGCAAATTAGAGTCCAAAACAAGAGGAAAAGCGTTAGGAAAAGTAGATACTGAAGGGAATATGCCCTAGAGGCAATAATAAAGTTATTATTTATTTCCTTATATCATGATAAATGTTTATTATTCATGCTAGAATTGTATTAACCGGAAACATAATACATGTGTGAATATATAGACAAACAGAGTGTCACTAGTATGCCTCTACTTGACTAGCTTGTTAATCAAAGATGGTTATGTTTCCTAACCATGGACAAAGAGTTGTTATTTGATTAACGGGATCACATCATTAGTTGAATGATCGATTGATATGACCCATTCCGTTAGCTTAGCTTTTGATCGTTTAGTATGTTGCTATTTCTTTCTTCATGACTTATACATGTTCCTATGACTATGAGATTATGCAACTCCGTTTACGGAGGAACACTTTGTGTGCTACCAAACATCACAACGTAATCGGGTGATTATAAAGGTGCTCTCTGGTGTCTCTAAAGGTACTTGTTGGGTTGGCGTATTTCGAGATTAGGATTTGTCACTCCGAATGTCGGAGAGGTATCTCTGGGCCCTCTCGGTAATGCACATCACTTAAGCATTGCAAGCATTGCAACTAATGAGTTAGTTGCGAGATGATGTATTACGGAACGAGTAAAAAGACTTGCCGGTAACGAGATTGAACTAGGTATTGGATACCGACGATCGAATCTCGGGCAAGTAACATACAGATGACAAAGGGAACAACGTATGTTGTTATGCGGTCTGACCGATAAAGATCTTCGTAGAATATGTAGGAACCAATATGGGTATCCAGGTCCCGCTCGGTCATGTCTACATTGTTCTCGAACCGTAGGGTCCGCACGCTTAAAGTTACGATGACACTTTCTTTATGAGTTTATGTATTTTGATGTACCGAAGGTTGTTCGGAGTTCCGGATGTGATCACGGACATGACGAGGAGTCTCGAAATGGTCGAGACATAAAGATCGATATATTGGAAGCCTATATTTGGACATCGGAATCGTTCCGGGTGAAATCGGCATTTTATCAAGTACTGGGGTTACGGAACCCCGGGGTTATTGGGCCTACATGGGCCTTGAGGGAGAAGAGAAGGAGGCAGGAGGTGGCGCGCACCCTCCCTTCCTAGTCTGAATAGGACAAGGGAAGGCGGCGCCCCTTCCTTCCCTCTTCCTCCTCTTTCCCCTTCTCCTTCTCCAACTAGGAAGAAGGAGTCCTACTCCGGTGGGAGTAGGACCCCCGGCGCGCCCTCCTTGGCGGCCGCCGCCTCCCTTGGCTCCTTTATATACGGGGCAAGGGGCACCCTAGGACACACAAGTTGATCTTCGTGATCGTTCCTTAGCCGTTGCGGTGCCCCCTCCACGATATTACACCTCGGTCATATTGTAGCGGTGCTTAGGCGAAGCCTGCGACGGTTGAACATCAAGATCATCACCACGCCGCCATCTTGTGAGAACTCCTCCCGAAGCTTTGCTGGATCGGAGCCCGGTGCGTCATCGAGCTATCGTGTGTCAAGAACTTCGGAGGTGCCGAGTAACGGTGCTTGGATCGGTTGGATCGGGAAGGCGTCGACTACTTCCTCTACATTGCGTCAACGCTTCGCTTGGTCACGAGGTGCGTAGACAACACTCTCCCCTCTCGTTGCTATGCATCACCATGATCTTGCGTATGCGTAGGAAATTTTTTGAAGTTACTACGTTCCCCAACAGATACGTAGGAGACGTATCACACCGCCACCTCTTGGTCGACTACTTCAACCCTGTGCTTTTAGATCGTGGAGAGGACACACAGAAAGATCAGAATACGCACCAGAACCAGGTCGATCCACGCCCAATTAATTAATTCCCCTTCCCTCTCGCTGTCGATTGCTCCTGTTCATTGACATGCGCTGGGTTTCGTTTGTGATCATGTTGTGTTTTATTGGGCTGGTCCGGCACAAAATGGAGGAATCGTAGCCGACACCTCGAAAACGTCTGAATCAGGAGGCATCTGGTCAATGGGAGGCTGGGAGTCCTCGACGTAGGACGCTGGGAACTGGCTCTGGTATAGGATGATGGCCTGACTAAACTCTTGCGTGCTTATCTTCTACAAACGTAAGCGTCATCAAGACCAGAACACACCACACATCGACAGTAGGAACTACCAGTAAACATGCACAGATCGAACTAGCAGTAACACATGCGCACATGGATGATCTAGTTCAAGACAGCACTACCAAATCCATCAAAGCATACCACAACACAACACTAAACACGGACACATGGATGATCTAGTTCAACACTTGCACACTGACATATATACCACACATCAAAGCATACTACCAATCCATCCATGACCACTTGCTACCAATCCTTGCCGACATGGAAAGAAATTCTAGCATGCTTCAAGTCCATCACAACTAGCTACTAGAACATCACAGACACACAGATCGGAAGATCTAACCCTACCACATGCTCACAGATCTAGGTGGAACTAGTAGAGAGAGGAGTGGGTGATTGAACTCACAGACACCGTCAGAGGAGCCGCGGAGGAGGCGTTGGACACGTTGAAGAAGAGGGGCAATTGATTTGTTGCCGCTGGCAACCGGTCGCTAGAGGATTTGATTTGCTTACCTCATCGTCGATGTGGAACCACGCCGGAGGGAAAGCTCGAGATGGGGGAAATGGTGGCGGGAGTTTTGTCGCTGCGGTCACCCTGGCAATAAGAGCGACCGAATCGGCGAACGGTGAAGCGAATTCGTCCGGCCGCTTTTCCGAAGACACGCGTGAGCTCCCACCATCTCCCTGCCCGCAGCTGGTCAGTGCCACGCCCCCTCCCCTGCATTGCTCGAGCCTGGCTCGCTGGAAACTGCCGATTCGACCGTTCCTAGCGGGCCTGGCTGAGGACTGCTTTAAGATCCGTGCATGCCAAGATTCTGATGCGGGCCAGGCAACCAAACAACCTGTTTTCTTCCCAGGCGGGTCTGACTTGGCCTAATGCAAGCAACCAAACACATGCTAACTCACTCAGCCTCTCTTCTTCCAAGATCCAAAGTTATCTCGCTCTTTCGTGCCACTACCTAACAACCACCGCCCCTTCCTGACTGCACCATTGGACATGCAGCTTGTTCCTGTGGGTTAATCTCAGCAGCCTCCTCCAACTGTTGCTAAGTTTGCTAGCTCTTCTACAATCCTAACACGCAAAGGAAAAGCTGTGGTGCCTGAATGTGCTATTGCACTGCGTAGAAGTGCTCGCACCAACAAGTATGATGGTTTCAAAGTTCATCAAGTCTCTGACAGCAAGGCAAAAACTTCAAAGGTCAAACCCAGGGTAATTCCCTCTTCTCGTTCTATTAGGGAGGTTGATGATGCTGAACAGATCCCACCGCCTACGCCTATCAGGATGATCCAGCAGATTGGCCTTGTCTTGTGTGCAATCCTTCGAAGAACTTCTTGACGGCAATCGATGGCTTCACAGGAGGAGGAGCCCCCGGCCTCGACCTAGCTTCTCTTTTGCAGATCCTTTTCTTTCCTTATGCAATGAATCTTTTGGTAAACTGGAATGTTTTATGTTGGAATGTTCGTGGGTTAAACTCAGGGGACAAGCAACTAGCGCTTTCCAATGCAATTACCTCTAGTGGTTGTGCAGTGATATGTTTGCAAGAAACCAAGAAACCATCATTCGATTTGTCTTTCATTAAGTCATGCTGCCCTCGTCGCTTTGACCAACTTGCTTTTGTACCTTCTCGTGGGGCTTCGGGGGGTACTGTCACTATTTGGAATAGCACTATTTTCTCTGCTGATGTGCTGCTATCTGAAGATTTTGCTCTGGTTACACGTTTCAAATCAACACAATCGGCGCAATGTTGGACGTTGGTCAATGTATATGGCCCTTGCCAAGGTGAGCAGAGGGAACATTTCATCCACTGGTTGTGTTCCTCAACATTCCATCAAATGAAGATTGGCTCTTTGTGGGGGACTTTAACTTCATACGTGCACCTAATAATCGTAATAAAACCTGGAGGCAGCATTAATGACATGAACACATTTAATGACTTCATCCGATGCCAAAGCCTCATTGAATTACCTATCAAGGGACGTTCATTCACGTGGAGCAATATGCAGCTTGACCCTCTCTTAGAGCAATTGGATTGGTTTTTTACGAGTACTAATTGGACGACATCTTACCCAAAAACTATGGTCAAACCACTCGGTAAGCCAGTCTCTGATCATATCCCTTGTGTGGTTACTATTGAAACAAATATCCCTAAATCAAAACTATTTCGGTTCGAATCTTTTTGGGTGCAACATCCGGGTTTCATGCAAATTGTTCAATCTTCTTGGGCCAAACCAGTGCACTCCGCAAATACTGCCACCGTACTGTGCCGAAAATTCAAAACCCTGAGACGTTATCTTAAACATTGGAGTAAAGGCATTTCCAAACTATCTGTGGCTATTGAGAATTCAAATAAAGCCCTCTGTGAGATTGATGAGCTTGAAAATAAATGGACTTTAACTGTTCCTGAAGTTAATTTTAGAAGAATTCTCAAGGCACACATCATAAGATTATTACGTTATCAACAAGCTTATTGGAAAAAGCGGTGCACCATAAGATGGGTTCAGTTTGGGGATGAGCCGTCCAAATTCTTCCAGGCCTTGGCCTTCGAAAGATATAGGAAGAACAACATTGCCATCCTAGCAACACCTGACGGCACTTTGGTCGAGGATCATGCAGGAAAGGAGTCTATAATTTTTCAAACGTTTAAAGAAAGGATGGGATCATCACGCCCTGCAATATGAAGTTCAATCTAGCCAGAATAATCAAGAAGTGCAGTGAACTCGATGAACTCACCATTCCTTTTACAAATGAAGAGATCAACAAAGTTATTAAAGAAATGCCCGCGGACAGAGCCCCTGGCACGAACGGCTTTAATGGTCTATTCTTAAAACGATGCTAGCCAATCATCAAGCACGACTTTTATAACTTGTGCAACCAATTTCATAGTGGGGAGCTCAATTTAGAAAGTATTAATGATGATTTTATCACACTCATCCCCAAAGTAGGCTCTCCTAAGTCTATCAATGACTATCGGCCGATCACACTCCTAAACTGTTGTCTCAAGGTGGTCACAAAAATCTTGGCTAATAGACTCCAAAAGGTCATCCTTAAAATTGTGCACAAGAATCAATATGGATTTCTTAAAGGACGGACAATACAAGATTGTCTCGCATGGGCTTATGAGTACATATACCAATGCCAATCTTCAAGAAAGGAAATCATGCTTCTAAATCTAGATTTTGCCGAAGCTTTTGATACGATCGAACATGAGGCCATGATTGAAATTATGAAAAACATGGGATTCAATGACAAATGGCTGGGATGGATCCGATGCATCTTCTCCTCGGGCAAATCTTCGTCCTTCCTAATGGCACTCCTGGTCGGCAATTCTATTGCAAATGCGGTGTAAGACAGGGAGACCCTCTCTCCCCCCTAATTTTTGTTCTTGCAGCCGACCTTTTGCAAGCTGCCATAAATGATGCTTTTGCGTGCAACTTGATTCATCTGCCGTTCCCGTCCCAACACCAACATGATTACCCTGTAATTCAGTACGCAGACGACACCATCTTGGTCATGCCAGCATGCATCCAGCAAGCTACAACCGTCAAGGACATCTTAAATGACTATGCCACGTCCATTGGGTTGAAAATAAACTTTCATAAATCCACTCGTATCACCATGAATTGTGACATGGCAAAAACTCAGGAAATAGCAAATATCTTTGGATGTGTCATTGGCAAGTTGCCTTTTACATACTTGGGCCTCCCTCTTGGAACTACACGACCAACAATTGTTGAACTTATGCCACTAGTTTGTTCCATGGAAAGAAGACTAACTGCCACTCTCAACATGATATCCTATGGTGGAAAATTATCTCTGCTAAACTCTGTGATCACTTCGTTGATCATCTTTGCTCTTTGCACTCTCAGGTTGCCAACCAAGATCATTGAATTGCTGGACAAGATCAGGAGAAAATGTTTGTGGACTAAAAAAAAGAACAAGGTGATAAATGCAACTCCCTTGCCGCCTGGAACATGGTTTGCCGACCCAAGGAATGTGGTGGCCTAGGTGTGATTGATCTAAGAACACAAGGAGATGCCCTACTACTCAAATACTTACATAAATTCTATAATAGGTGGGACGTGCCTTGGGTCCAACTCATCTGGGATACATATTACTCTAACCGCATACCACACGCCTCTGACACGTGTGGTTCGTTCTGGTGGCGTGATGTTGCAAAGCTAATGCCCATTTATAGAGGAATCACCCATGTCCAGGTAGCAAGTGGCAAGAATGTTCTTTTCTGGAAAGACTCTTGGACGGACGACATTATTGCGGAGAGTTATCCTTGTGCATTCTCCTACACCATTAATGAAGACATCTTTGTCGGGGATTTCTTGTCCATCACGGCACTGCGGGAGGCGTTTCACCTTCCTGTTTCAGAGCAAGCCCACGCTGAAGTTAGACAGATGCAATCTGACTTGTCCACGATTACCCTATCTGATGAGACAGATGTTTGGCTGTATGCATGGGGATCAGATCAATTCACAGCACATAAATACTATACATTTTACTTCAGAGATATTCGAGCACATGAAGCCTTTGGTTGGATTTGGAAGTCAAGGTCAACCATGAAAATCAAAGGGTGGTTGCTTCTGGCTGGTCGCCTTAATACCAGGAACATGCTCAAAAGACGACATTACAATATTGGTGATGACCACATTTGTATCCTCTGTGGACTGCAGATCGAGGAAACTTTCGAGCACTTGTTCTTTGAGTGCCGCTTCAGCTTTGATTGTTGGGCAAGTCTGGGCCTCTCCTGGCCACAAGGAATGTCGCGCCTTCAAAATGTGGCTATGGCCAAACAACGCTGGAATGGGCCTCTTTTCATGGAGATGTTTTTGCTTGCGGCTTGGAGTTTATGAAAGGAACGCAACAATAAGCACTTCAGGGGGATTGTTCCAACAAAACATTCTTGGTTGGACAGATTTAAGACAGACTTCTCTCTCCTTGCCTATAGGGTCAAGGAAAAGCACAAACACCTCATCCCTATAATCCTCTCTTCTGTACATTAGCATTCTAACACACCCCCCATATGGGGTGATGACACTTGTACAGTCACCATGTAACTTGTACTTTACTATATTAATACAAAAATAACAGTGGGAGGTGCTCCTACTGTTCAAGGTTTCAAAAAAAAAAACACCGCCCCTTCTTTGCTTCTCCTTATCATCTTTCGTGTGTTTTGTTGTACGCATCCTATCATAGACATAGTGGACGCATTTGGTAGGCTACATCCAACCCTACTAGGATGCAGCTTTTTTTTCGTCTTGGGCTGTTTGGTTGTATACAAACACCATTCGGTCTGTATCAGACGGTTCTTAAAGCACCACCTGCATTGCTGGAAACTCTAAAAGAGCAATGCTATACACATGACACAATCCGGACGATTAATGCACGATGCTCAAATCCAGCCGGACATGCACAAGATTGAGAAGGGCACTGGCCACTAGATTAGCACTCCGTGCAAAGATCGTGCAACATTATCGTGTGGGTAGCAGTTTTGACTCTAAAATTGCCCGTTTCCAGCGAGCCAGATTCGAGGGATGCTCTTGAGCCCAGGTGGTGGCTCTGACGAGACAGGCTTGTACCTAGTTTGGTTTGCATGTAATTTGTTCTAAACACCTCGATTCGCAATAAGTTGTACATGAAAAATATGCACCTCGATGTTCTAATTCCATTCAGGCGATAGGATCATAGTTTCGTTCACTTTATATGTTGAATTTTGTGTTCATATTTGAAGCTTTTTTGGACGAATTTTGACAAATTAGTGACACGCGATCAACCATTTGAAGTTTCCTTTGAGTAGCGGTTTCACCTCGCTGTTTGACACGACTTTCATGTTGTGCATTTTCTATCTCACTAATCATAGACGAGTAGATCTACATGTGACCAGTGTGTGGAGGTTGGAGGGCGTCGTGCCGTCGTCGTCGTCGACAGAGATGACGGCGGGGTAGACCTCGCCGAAGGAGACGTCGTCGCGGAAGGCGTCCTCATTCGCAGAGGAGGTGTTGCTGTCGGCGTAGGCCAGGAACCAGCCCTCGCTACTCCAGACGCCAGCGCGCCTGCTTGCGCCGTAGCCGGTGAGCTTCTTGGCGGCCGCGGCGAGGCACGGCAGGCAGTCTCTCGGCACGGGATCACCCAGGCAGAGGGTAGCTCTGGGCAGCACGGCCAGGAGCAGCATGAGGGTGTCCCAGAAGGCAGCAACAGTCGGGCCAAGGCAAGGGGCGGGACGCAGTTGACCATGGCATAGCTGGTCGTGAAACGCAGTTCCATGGTGCGCTGAGCAGCAAGAAGACGGAGAAGAGAAGGGCGGTGAAGATGACTATGGTGATGAGCGCGCAGGCGGGCGCCATGGAGGTGCGTGACAGCCCCTCGCGCCGGCGGTGACAATGGCAGTGAGCTCGTGGAGGAGACGGAGCCACCAGATATCAGACTCGATTCCGATCGTAGTAGGAGTGAACATTCTACTTTAACATATCTTTTCAGTGTAGTTGTTAACTCCTAATCACGATGCATGTATGCAACCAAAAACCAGGTAGAAAATGCTTTCACGATGCAGGCAACCTATACGCAGGTGACCAAACAACATGCAAACGTCGTATTTTGACATCCATGTTCTCAACCAGGCTCTACTCAGCCTGACCCATTTTTTCCATGCAACCTCCAAAATACTGTGCAGGTAACCAACGCCTCCGGTGTGGCTGCCACCTGCATGCATTGTTACGAGTTGAGGGAAGCAAGCATGTAGCCTCTGCTGTAGATCTGTGCCAGCAACAGCAGATATGGCATGTGATATAGGATCCCAATCAATCTTGCATGTGCACCCATGCGGATGTTAACTGCGTGGATATGGCTTCAGAGAAGGACTGGCTCAACCTCTATACATGTTGAAGATCATATGGTTAGATAAAAAATCGTGGAGAAGAACCACAAGCAGGGTCAGTTACCTTTCTCTTAATAGATCACCAAAACTTGTGTGAACATACCAGTATGGGGCAGCAAGATCGGCAATGATCTTGTGTGCCCTGCCCACACTATTGGCAGGGAATCAGGACGGGCGGATGGGTCAATCATCAAATGCACATCTCTATCATTCACAGGTTCAATGCGAGCCAATGTGGTTGACACAGGGGATAGATCAGATCAGATGCACATCTCTATCAGGTTCAGTGCGAGCCATTCGCTGCAGGGCCCATGGAACACATGGCACCCCGCAAGTGCTACATATGCAGGGCTATACGTGCATTGCGAGGGTAAGAGGCAGCAAAGATATAGTACCTTGGCCATCATGAGCATAGGCATCACGGGAGTTGCGGCGGCCGCTCTCTTCTCATGTTGCTGCCTGATGGTTGCACTTCCAGCTAGCGCTGTCGCGGCCAGCGGTGCCGTCAGTGGACCGCAGTACAACGCCGTCTTCAACTTCGCCGACTCAGCTTCCGACACCGGCAACACATGCACTGATGGCCGGCCGGGGCCTGCCGGCGTGGTGGGCATTTTCACCCGTCTCCCCTACGGTGTCACCTACTTCAGGAAGCCCACTTGCCGGTGCAGCGATGGCCGGGTCGACATCGACTTCCTGGGTAAATGTGCAGTGTCCAAAAATTTCAGATCTGACTGGGCTTTGAAAACCTGGAATTGCCCATTTTTTTACGAGGGCATCCCGTGAACTTCTTGCGAAAATGCCATAACACCGACATTCTTTAAGTGATTGCAGCGCAAGCGTTCGGGCTGCCGTTCCTCCCGCCATCCAAGGCGCACCGCGAGGACTTCAAGCAAGGCGCGAACATGGCCATCATCGGCGGCACCGTACTTGACTACACCAACGCCAGCCTCAAGTTCAGTGCCTATGACGGCTCCATGAATACCCAGATCGACAATTTCCAACAATTGTTGCCTTCAATCTGTGGAGCACAGCAGGGTAATTAAACACTGATCACCAGCTGGTTCTAATATTAGACCATTTGATCAATTTATTTGCACACGCGAGAATATTTTTCTTGGGTGCCAAAGCTAAAGTTTACTACGTAATATATATGACTGTATATAGATTGCGAGGAATATTTGGCGAAGTCCCTGTTTGTGTTTCAGTTGGGGGAGAATGACTACAGCATTCAGCTGGTGAATGGATCCACGGTAGATGAGGCCCGCAAAAACATACCCAGAATAGTGAACACCATCATATACGGTGTAGAGGTAACCACAAATCTTTATAGTTCTCCCTCTGTTTGCAAAGGCTTGTCATTTTTTACCTGAACATACGTACCAACAAAATAATTAGTTTGGTTAAGTTGGACCAACGGTACCTTATAAAAGTGACGATATCTCAAGCAAGAAGTTCAAAAAAAGCACTATCACAAGCACGAGAAGTACAACTGCTATTTTGGGAAATCATCCTCATACATGGAGGAGTGACAAATACATGAAACAAAAAAGTGGTCAAGCCATGCAGTTTGTATCCTAACATATGCTCTAAACATGCAGGAATTAATCAAACTCGGCGCAGTTGACATTGTGGTGTCAAACATTGCTCCGATGGGATGCTTTCCATTGTACCTGAACATGTTCGAGAGCTCCAACAAAAGTGACTATGACAAGTACGGGTGCTTGAGAAACCACAACGCCTTGTTCAATAGGCACAATTCTTTCCTTCGGAGTGGCCTATCAAAGCTTCAAATGAAGCATCCACACACAAGGATCATGTATGCCGACCTTGCAAGTCACATCTACCAAATAGTGCAAGATCCCAGAAAATTCGGTGAGTCTCGGCAAGCATGTTAGCGATGCCTCGCAAAATGAGCAGCCAATGATTCTTTCTTCTAAAAGAACAATTATTAGTTGGGAGCGCTGACATTTGCTCAGGAATAAATGAGCAACCGGCCAAATTCAATAATTCAAATATCACTAGGCTCAAGATTAGGAACAAAATTTTAACGTTTCAGTGTTACCAAAATATTTATGTTTCAGTATATACAAATCAGTACTCACTTGAATTAAATGAGGCCAATTTTTTCTTGAGTTTCAGTTAAATTCAAATGTGATTTCAGTGGTTTGAGCAAATTAAAAACCAATATTGGCGTTCTTTCGTTTGCTCTTTCTGTTGTTGCAAAGATTTCAACTGAGAAAACAACATTGTGAACCCTTGATGTCACCTGATTATGGTTAGACTGATTCCATTATGCAGGCTTTGAGACCGCCCTCATGAGCTGTTGCGGAAAGAGCGGTGCACCGTACAGATTCGATTTGTTCACCATGTGCGGGATGGATGGCTCGAGTGTTTGCCATGACCCGGGGAGCCACCTCCTCTGGGATGGTATGCACCTGAGCGACACCGCTAACGGACGGATCGCAGAGGGCTGGCTCAGCGGCCCGTACTGCCACCCACCGATTCTGCAGTGAAGCTCCAAGCTAAATGGGTGCATATGAGGTTATGAACACACAAACGGACTTCTGGGAAACTGCATGCATGTGTTGTGTGTACTTCCTTTCTGGGAATATCCTATGTACCGAAATTACAAAATACTCCCTCCATCCCATGATGTAAGACGTTTTTTGACACCTTACATTATGGGACGGAGTAGTAATATTGAAGCATGCTGTTTTCCGGTGCTGATTAATGTGGTTGATGCAAGCTACATACACGAGTGGACGCGGTCCATGTGTTTGGCTGATTCGCTCGGCTTTGTAGGTTGTGGAAGAGTGAACAAGTCAGAGTAAAAAAGACTAGTGCGCACATACTTGACTTACATGGTGTTATGTGCAAATACCCCAGTGTGAATCAACATTCTCACCCAGCTACATGCATCTCAGCATCTGTATTTAAAAATAGAGTTGTATTCATACGACTCTAATTATTGTAATAACTAACAAATAAATACTTGGATAATAGTTGTATCCAACTATTCATCATGTGATTCTAATTTGAGTAAGAGTATCTATCTTCACAACTATGATTTGCAGCCACCAGAAAGTGTTGACAATTC
The DNA here is from genome assembly GCA_021437245.1 of Aegilops speltoides. Classification (NCBI taxonomy): domain Eukaryota; kingdom Viridiplantae; phylum Streptophyta; class Magnoliopsida; order Poales; family Poaceae; genus Aegilops; species Aegilops speltoides. Next base: position 62,271,257 of record CM038147.1, on the reverse strand, counting down.
GGGCTGACTGGTCGCATTCCTGTCAGAGCTTCCAACCGGCCATTTTGGTAACTAGTTACACCGTACCCCAAACGTGGTGGTTTTGCGCAAAAGAGAAATAGCGATGGTCGTGTGTAATAAGGTTTCCGAAAGTGGCGACTTTTTGTAATTTACATGTAATAATTGTTTCATGAGTCTAGAATATAGGAATCTATAACATCCTAAGAGAAGACACTCGAAAGAAGCTGTTTGTAACATCATATAATTACCGTGTAATAGGGTTAGGTGGCTTCTACAGAATACTAGTAGGTGCTAAATCTCCTTTTTTGTAGAGAATATTAATAAGTTACTAGACGTGACAAAACTACTACCCGAAGTGAAAGTTGTAAATTGTTACTCCCTCCGATCCAAAATAAGTGTCGTGGTTTTACATCAACTTTGAACTAAACCCCCGACGCATATTTTGAATCGGAGGGAGTAGTAATTAATTCTGAAATAAATGGTATTCAAACACATACATACCTGATAGGTAAGGATGCAAGCGAGCTGTGGAGCCCACATACAAGTATATCAAAAGTCAAATCCTATGTTAATCTAAAAACAATACACTAGGTTAACTTTTACTACACTTACATGTGGGTTTGTGCAGGCTCCCACCTGCATCCTTAACTGATAGGGTCAAACTGCATGCATGCTTGAACCGGCAGTTACTATTCCCTTTTTTTTTCATGTTCCTCATTCCGATGAGCAGCGGGTGTATCATGTGCAAAGCTTTTCACTGGTAGCGGTGAAGATTACACAGATTGGTATCAGAACCCTTCACCACCCCATTTGACAGTGTTGTATGACTCATGATTACCAGTTTTCAGTATCCCTGTTCCACATGTTTGTTTCTTCTCTCAAGTGCCTTAGTGTTGGTGGAATATAAGCAGCTCCCTTGGGCACTTTGTGTCCTTCATTCTGCAGTAAAACCAAAAGTTGGAAGTCAGTGAGTGAAACAAAGGCAATTCTCTTGTCCAACCTGGGATCAATGTGTGCCAAGTGTTAACTGAGACGAGGGTACAAGGCAACTTTAATCAGTTCGCAAATATCTAATTGGGATCTTCTAACAAAATGTCTTAAGTTGATAACAGCAAAAACCATTCATCTAACCTAAGTAACAGATGTGCTAGTACCTAGTCAAGGATTTATGAAGAACTTGCATTCACTTGGTAGGATCTGAAACAATAATAAATCAAATAGTTGGTCACTTCAATCGCTGAGTCTTTTCTCCTCGCAAAGACCCCTTATGAGCGATGAGCCGATGAGTAGGTGACTGGATCTGGAATCACACCCTTTTTCAGCATTTTCCGGTTCAGTTCAAATGCAGAATCTGTATCACCAATCTCTCGGTAAAGTGCGGCAGATGGCACCCCCCTATAAAAAAAAGACACTTTGAAGAAGCTCCTTGTAACATCATATAATTAATTATTATGTAGTAGGTTTAGGTGGCTTCTACAGAAGATTAGGTGATAAATTAAATCTGTCACTTTGTAGAGGATATTAATCAAGATCAAGTTGCTAGAGGTGTTAAGATTGGACGCACCACTACACAGTTTTGGGCGGCCATGGTTCTCCATCCACATGAACTGTGGGCTCGAGCTCCGGATCTTTTGTTTTTACTTTTGCTATGCGAGCTCTGGGTCTTTGATTGATCGTCGGCGGCTCGGATTGTTGCTAAAGAGAACGCGTGTGGTTCAGACAGGCCATGTGCCGCTCCATACATGGCAACAGTAACTCACCCGAGCCTCTCTTCTTCTTCCAGGATCCGAAATTATCTCGCGCTGTCTTCTCTTGTGCCACTACCTACAACCACACCCCGTCTTTGCTTCTCCTTGTCATCTTTAATTTTTTTTGTGTTTACTGTACACATCCTAACATAGAGATGGTGTGCCTGCCACCTGCACGCATACGAGTTAAACAGGGAAGCATGTGGCCTCTGCTGTAGATCTGTGCAAGCAACAGCATTTATGCCTTTGCAAATCTCCCTGTGCTATATAGGAGCCCAATTAATCTTGCATGTGCACCCATGTTGACGTTAACTGGGAAGATATGGCTAGACAAAGGACTTGCTCAACCTCCATACATGTTGAAAAATCATCCGCACCTCACACGTATCCTAATGTCTGGAAGTTGGATAGGCTGGCCCTTCGTAAGGACTATAATTAACCCCCGGTTTTCATGAAATACAAAATGCGCACTGAATGAAAAGAAATCATATGGCTTGTGGAAAAGAATCACATTGTCACAACCATGCTTCACTAATTTTCTCGATATATCACCAAAAGTTGTATGAACATACCGATTAGGGGCAACAAGATTGGCAATGATCTTGTGTGCCCACATTAGACTTTGTGGTTGACAGACACAGGGATATATCAAATGCACATGTCTATATCAGGTTCAATGCGAGTGAGCCAATTGCTAGCAGCAGGGCCCATGGAGCCATGGCACGCACAAGTGCTATATATACGCAGCAGTACGTGAGGGTAAGACACATCAAAGATACAGTACCTTGGCCATCATGAGCATAGGCATTGCCCGAGTTGCGGCGACCGCTCTCTTCTCATGCTGCTGCCTGATGGTTGCGCTTCCAGCTAGCACCGCTGCGGCCAGATCAGGTGGCAGCAGTGGACCGCTGTACAACGCCATCTTCAACTTCGGCGATTCGGGGTCCGACGCCGGTAACTTATGTGTTGATGGCCGGCCGGGGCCTGCCGGCCTGTTGGGCATTTTCACCCGCCTCCCCTACGGTGTCACCTATTTCGGGAAGCCCACTTGCCGGTGCAGCGATGGCCGGGTTAACATCGACTTCCTGGGTAAAAATGCAGTGTCCAAACATTTTAGATCTGACTCGCTTCAAAAACCTGGAGTTGCCCATTTTATGTGGGCATTCCGTGTGAACTTCTTGTGAAAATGTCATCACACTGACATAGTTTACGTGAGTGCAGCGCAAGCGTTCGGGCTGCCATTCCCCCTGCCATCCAAGGCGCCCCGCAAGGACTTCCAGCGAGGGGCGAACATGGCCATCATCGGCGGCACCGTACTTGACTACAGAAACGCCAGCCTCAAGTTCACTGCCTACGACGGCTCCATGAACACCCAGATGGACAATTTCCAACAATTGTTGCCTTCAATCTGTGGAACACAGCAGAGTAATTAAGCACTGAGCTTGTTCTAATATATTCAACCATTGGATTGACTGATTTACGCACACGAGAATATTTTCTTTGGTGCCATAACTAACGTTTACTAACTTAAATATGTGCCTGTATATAGGTTGCAAGATGTATTTGGCCAAGACCCTGTTCGTGTTCCAGTTGGGGGAGAATGACTACAGCATCCAGCTGGTGAATGGATCCACGGTAGACGAGGCCAGCAAGAACATACCCAGAATAGTGAACACCGTCATATCTGGTGTGGAGGTAACTGCAAACCTTTATAGTTCTCCCTCTGTTTGCAAAGGTTTGTCGTTTTTTACCTGAACATGCATACCAACGAAACAATTAGTTGGGTTAAGTTGGACGAAAAAGTACCCTACAACAGTAAGTCAGTAACAGTATCTCATGCGAGCGGTAATAATAGAAATGATATCTCAAGCACGAGAAGTACAACTGTTACCCTCGAAAAAAAGAAGTACAACTGCTATTTTGGAAACCATGCCTCACAGATGGAGAAGTGACAAATACATGACCAAATAAAGTGGCCAAGCCATGCAGTTTGTATCCTAACATATGCTCTAAACATGCAGAAATTAATGACACTCGGCGCAGTTGACATCGTGGTGTCAAACATTGCTCCGATGGGTTGCTTTCCATTTTACCTGAGCATGTTCGAGAGCTCCAACAAAAGTGACTATGACAAGTACGGGTGCCTGAGAGACCACAACGCGTTGTTCAAAAGGCACAACTCTTTCCTCCAGAGCAGCCTCCCAGAGCTTCAAAAGAAGCATCCACGCACACGGATCATGTATGCCGACCTCGCAAGCCACATCTACCAAATAGTGCAAGATCCCAGAAAATTTGGTGAGTCTCGTCAACCATGTTAGCGATGCCTTGCGAAATGAGCAACCGGGGATTCTTTCTTTCAAAAGAACAATTATTGGTAGGGAATTCACTCAGGAATAATTGAGCAACCGGCCAAATTTAACGATTCAAACATCACTAGGCTCAAGAATAGCAACAAAATTTCAACGTTTCAGTGTTACTAAAATATTTATGTTTCAGCATAAAAATCAGTATCACTTGAATTTAGGTTTTTTCTTGAGTTTCAGTTAATTAAAATGTAATTTCAGTAGTTTGACCAAATTAAAACCAATATCGATGTTCTTTTTGCTCTTCCTGTTGTTGCTATAATTCAAACTGAGAAAATGAGATTGTGAACCCTGAATGTCACCTAAATATGGTTAGACTGATTTCGTTATGCAGGCTTTGAGACCGCGCTCATGAGCTGTTGCGGAAAGGCCGGCGCACCGCATAGATTTGATCCGTTCACCTTGTGCGGGATGGATGGCTCGAGCGTTTGCCATGACCCAGGGAGCCACCTCCTCTGGGATGGTATGCACCTGAGCGACACCGCTAACAGACGGATCGCCGAGGGCTGGCTCAGCGGCCCGTACTGCCGCCCACCAATTCTGCAGTGAAGGTCCTAGCCAAATGGGTGCATATACACGCACAAACGGACTTCTGGGGACTGCATGCATGTGTTGTGTGTACTTCCTTTGTGGGAATATCCTATGTACTGAAATTACAAAACAATATTGAAACATGCTCTTTTCTGGTGCTGATTAATGTGGTTAATGCAAGCTACTCCTTCTGTCCAATATAAGAACGTTTTTGGCACTAGACTAGTGTTAAAAACGTTCTTATATCATGGGACGGAGGGAATACATGCATGCATGCAAGTGGACGCGGGGCATCATATTCCCAAGTGCGTCCAACACCACAAACTTGGTCCATGTGTTCGGCTGATTTGCTCGGCCTTGTCGGTTGTGAAAGAGTGAAAGGGTCTGAATAAAAGAGACTAGTGCACACATACTTGACTTACATGGTGTTATGTGCAAATACCCCGATGTAAATCAACATTCTCGCCCAGCTACATGCATCTGTATTTAAAAATAGAGTTGTATTTGTGTGATTTTATTATTGTAATAACTAACAAAGAAATACTTGGATAATAGTTGTATCCAACTATTCATCATGTGATTCTAACATATGAGTAGGAGAATCTTCACAAGTATAATCTGCAGCCACCAGATAAGCGTTGACATGTCAGGCTGACTGGTTGCATTCCCGTCAGAGCTTTGAACCGGCCATTTTGGTAACTAATTACACCATGCCTCAAACATGATGGTTTCGTGCAAAAGATAAATAGCGATAGTCACGTGTAATAAGGTTTCCAGAAAGTGGTAGCTTTTTGTAATTTACTCGTGTAATAATTATTATATGGGTGAGGGCAGGCCTGGCGCAGTGGTGAAGTCCTCCCCACTTGTGCCAAGAGGTCCTGGGTTCGAACCAGCCTCTCTGCATTGCACTTTGCAGGGGTAAGACTAGGTTCTTATAATCCCTCCCCAGACCCCACCTTGTGTGGGAGCTTCTATGCACTGGGTCTATCCTTTAATAATTATTATATGGGTCTAGAATATAGGAATCGATAACGTCCTAAGAAAAGACACTTGGAAGAAGCTCCTTGTATCATTAGTTACTCCCTTTGTCCGAAAAAAGTTGTCCCTCAAATGGATGTATCTAGCACCAAGTTAGTGCTAGATACATTCATTTGAGGGACAAGCTTGGGACAAGCTTTTCCGGACGGAGGGAGTACTATGTAATAGGGTTAGGTGGCTTCTTCAGAAGCTAACTAGGTGCTAAATCTGCTTCTTTGTAGAGAATATAAATCAAGTCGCTAGAGGTGACAAAAATACTACTTGATGTGAAGTTGTAATTCTGAAATAAATGGTATTCAAACACACACATACCTGATAGATAAAGATGCAAGCAAGTTGCGAAGCCCACATACAAGTATATGAAAAGTCAATTCTATGTTAATCTTAAAAAAATACACTAGGTTGACTTTTACTACACTTAATGTGGGTTTACGCAGGCTCCCGCTTGCATCCCTAACCGATAGGTTCAAACTGCATGCATACTTGAACCGGTAGTTATTATCCCTTTTTCTTCGTGCTCCTCATTCCCATGAGCAGCGAGCACATCATGTGCAAAGCTTTTTCATTGGTAGCGGTAGAGATTACACAAAATGGTATTATAGAACCTTCAACACCTCATTTAACAGTGTTGTATGACTCATGATTGCCAGTTTTCATTATCCCTGTTCCACAGTTTGTGTTTTTCTCTCAAGTGCCTTAGCATTGGTGGAATATAAGCAGCTCCCTTGGGCACTGATGTTCTTCATTCTGCAGCAAAACCAAAAAGTTGGAAGTCGGTGAGTGAAACCAAGGTAATTTGTCTACTAATAAAACAAGGAAAATACACAACCAGCAGATACAAACAATGGCACATTCGCTTCTTTATCAAGATTAGCTCTTGTCCAAGTAAAATAAAATGGTGAAAATAAGGAGCCATCTTGATTTATTTAGCCTATCATAGTAAAAGATACAATACTAGAAGCATATCTTCCATTGGCTGCCCATAATAAACCAACTGGAAGTGTCACAGTATACAGATTTAGAGTATATTGTTACGTTTAAAAGACAAACTATTCAGAAAAGAAGGGCACACATAATCAAAACACAAGTGATATGATCAAGAGCTCTTCTAGCAAAAAAATTCATTGGTATTAAGTCAGGACAAATTGAATATTGCCCAAAGGGGCTAAACAACTGGTAGGTCATCAAGGATAGTAGTTGCTGCCAAGAGAAAGGAACCAAAAAGTGGCATCACTCATTGAACACAACATGACTTTAGTTTCATAATCTCCTTTCACCATGCTAGCAAGTCTAACTCACCAGAGTTTAGTAGATTCTGCAAGTCAGGTTTCCTTAGTCATAACTCTAACTTAGCTCAACAATGAAAAACAAAAGGAGCATATAAATGTAGATTAGTTTAAGCCATTGCCATGTAGACATTTGTCTCAAGAGTTAAGACCAATATACAAGCGCAGTTGGCGCATTAAAACTTGTCACAAAGTTGAGTTCAAAATAAGAAGGTATCCAGTGCCTCCTTACAAAACTTGGGCAAAATACAAATAGGAAATTTACATGAATATAGATAGGACAGCTTCCAAACAACCCCTCTTGGCAGGATGATTTGCCTGAGGCGATAAACAAGGACCAACACCGCAAACAGAGCAGAACCCTGCTGTGTTGTGTGTCATTGTGGCACGCCAAAGAAACACAACCACAAAATATTAAGACATAAAAGGCTCACTTTCCAGGAGTGACTTCCCTAACTCATGATGCCGAATCCCCATGACACCGTTGGATGGCGTAGTGTCCAAATTTTTTGGAGTAACCTGACATATTTTTGTTTATGCTTATAATTCCATTTCCCATTAAAACAGCCCCCCCCCCCCCCACACACACAGCATCAATTGTGACCACGCACTATTTTCATCTCAAGTAGGCGGTGGTCTTTGCCAGTTTCTTGGAAGAAGAAAAAAAGGAATTATGTCAACAGACCAATAGAGGTTCTAGCTGGGATCAATATGTGTCAAGTGTTAACTGAGACCAGGGTACAAGACAACTTTAATCAGTTCGCAAATATCTAATTGTGATCTTCTAGTGTCCTAAACAAGGACATAATCATAAAATATCTTAACCTGATAACAGCAATAACCATTCATCTAACCTAAGCAACAGAGGTACTAGTACCTAGTCAAGGATTTATGAACAACTTGCATTCACATAATAGGATCTGAAAACATAATAATCAAATACTTGCTCACTTCACATCATCCTGTAGCATGAAGAAGAAACTTCATCCTTTTCAACCCTTCAAAGAAGTATTGGCATTAATAATGCTCAGCGAGGCATGAGCCAACAAGTGCTCCAAAGAGATCTTTGGTCATCAGTTAATTCAGTGATCCACAAATACCACAGTTCACCCTGAGCCTGGAAGTAGCCCATCCCTTGTCATGCCACGGAGGACATCAACGACAGCATCCACGTTACCTTCCTTCCTATTGAGATCAATAAGAGCCTTTGACGTTTCTGCATCTGATAGCGAACAGCAGTTCAGCAACTCCTGAATCACGGTATCAGCTTCGACAGTCATCCCCTCTTCAAATAAACCCCTAACCAATGAAATAGTGCTTGTTGAATTGGGAGGAAAACCACACTGCAGCATTTTCTTATGGAAGTTGAGAGCCTTCAGAACATTTCCTCCCCGGCAATGCCCATGAATGAGTACACTGTACACTGAACCGTCAAGCTTCCAATCTCTGTCCAACATTGACTGGTACACTTTGTCAGCTTCATTCATCAAGCCTTTCATGGAAAATCCCTTAAGAAGAGCCACCACGCTCTTAAACTCAGCTTTCCTGCAACAACGCATCAGGGCCTCATATTTAATATTGTCTGGAACAGGGTCTTCGTAGTACAGCTTGAAGAGTAACCGTTGTGCTTCCTTTGTACGTGCTGACTTGCTAAGCCCATCTATAAGCACACTGTATGTCACAACATCAGGGAGAACTCCTTTCTTTATCATCTCATCGTGCAGAGAAAGAGCTTTCTCAACATCCCCCTCCTTGCAATGGCCATCAATCAGTATTGTATAAGTAAATTCATCAGGCTGTAGGCCAAGTTGAAGCATCTTCTCAAAGAGTTCACATGCATCACTGAGTCTTTTCTCCTCGCAAAGACCCCTTATGAGCGATGAGTAGGTGATTGCATCTGGAATCACACCTTTTTTCAGCATTTTTCGGTTCAATTCGAATGCAGAATCTGTATCACCAATCTTACAGTACCCATTGAGAATCGTACTATATGTCACGACGTCAGGCTTCACTCCTTTAGCCTCCATTTCATCGACCAACTCCCTCGCTTTGTCCATTCTTCCTAACTTGCAGTAACCATTGATGAGCGCATTGTAGCACACAACTGAAGGCCTGATCCTGCACTCCCTCATCTCCTTCAGTGCGAGCAATGCGTCATCCAAGAACCCGTTCTTGCAGAACCCATCTATCAGTGCTGTGAAGGCGATCTCATTCATCCGGAGGCCCCTCTCCCTCATCTGCCCCACTAGGGCCACTGCCCGCTCCAAGTTCCCGGCCCTGCACATCGCGTGGATAAGCGACGTAAACGTCACAACATCAGGCGCAACCCCTTTCTGAGACATCTCCGAGAACACCGTCAGTGCCTCATGCAGGCAGCCTGCCTTGCAGTACCCACTCACCAAGGTGTTATAACTGACCCCATCGGGGGCCAATCCCTCCCTTGCCATTCCGTCGAACACCTTGCGGGCGTCCTCCATCCTCCCCGCCTTGCACATCCCGTTCACCACCGTGTTGAACGTCACCAGGCTCGGCCTCACGCCGGCCTCCCGCATCGCGGCGACGAGCCTCTCCGCGCCGCCCACGTCCCCGGCCCTGCAGAACGCGGCGACGAGCGTGTTGTAGGTGACGGCGTTGGGCGCGCACCCCGCGGCGCGCATGTCGCCGTCCACGACGGCGGCGAGCGCCTCCTCGCGGCGGCCGCGGGCGCAGAGCGCGCGGACGAGGATGTTGTAGGTGTACACGTTGGGGGCCACGCCGGCGCGGAGCATGGAGCCCTCAAGGAAGCCCCGCGCGGAGGAGAGCGAGGCCTCGGAGAGCGCGAGGAGCACGGCGTTGTAGGCGGGGAGGGAGGGGGCGTAGCCCGCCGACCTGGCGAACGCGAGCGCCGCGGCGGCGAGGGACGGGGAGGGGAGGGAGGCGTAGGCCCTGATGAGCGCGTCGAAGGGCCGCGGCGGCGGCGGGGACGGGAGGAGGCGGAGCGCGGAGAGCAGCGCGAGGAGGAGCGGCAGCGGCGGGAAGGAGGCCGCGAGGCGGGAGGCGGCCTGGGGCGAGAGCGGGAGGTGGCGCCGGCGGAGCGGGGGCGGGAGGGGCGGCGTGCGCGGGGTCGGGTTGAGGAGCGCCGCGAGGTGCGCGTGCTGCACCGGGTGCTGGTGGTTGCCGCTGCCGGAGGCGCCCGCCGCTTGCCGCGCGGCCGCCATGCTTAGGTGCGAGGCGGCGGCGCACGGGCCTGCGGCATTCGGGTCAGCCGGGAGTGTGGACTGGTGGGACCTGGTGGTCAGGTGGCTACTAACCCAAGGATTTAAATATTACTCTACATATTTCTTTTTAGAACACGATAACCCCTAGGAACATAGGCGCACATCCTTCCCATATGAGCACGTCCTAAAGATTGAGCCGGTATATAATCTTAAGATTGACGAAGTCACCACAGTCATCTCGTAATCGACGGGGACGTCTCCTCCCACTGAACGCATATCGTCGGAAATCCTAAAATAAATCCAGGATAAAGTAAGCACCGGGATTTGAACCCTGATGGGCTGAGGATATCACTGTCCTCCTAACCATCCAACCATAGGTTGGTTCGCTTACTCTGCATATCTTTGCTTAGCTGGAAGAGAGAAAAAGAGAAAGATATGCGAGTTATAGATTAGTTGCCAGGTACAACAAAGTTTCGAAACTGGAGGATGCCTAAACAGAAGGGTGGGACGAAGGGCTCATACGTCAAGTGCTAGTCGCCCCGGATGTGCACGTTGTTCTGGCCATGCTAAAGACCTGGGTATGGAGGTGAGGACTTTCGGGCGTGATCTGCCTAAAAGTCTAGCATGTACCTAGTTTGATCCGCATGCAGTAGGTTAAGGATGTGTTGAATGGCAAAGCTATAGCCAGCTGTTTTGTGCATGACCCAGAAGGGGTTTGAAAAGTAATGTGGAAACTTAATGTTTTTCCCTGTTTTGTTGAACTCACGCGCCATCGCATTTCATATAACTCAAAGTGTACACTTTGTGGACACACAGATGAAATCTTGTATCATTCGTTGATCACTTGTGACCATGCAAACAGTTTTGGAATACACTTCTTGAGCAGAGAGGCCTCAAGGTCCCACAGGTGGACTGGCAATTTTCTTACCTTAGACCAGATCAAGCAAGAAGATGTTGCGGTGTTTGTGACCGCGATGTGGTGCATTTGGTCGAGTAGGAACAAGTTCACACATGGGGAAGGAGGATTCAAGCCATTTCGGTCAGTGACACTGGAAGATGAGATTGCATCGACCATCTAGCTCCTTCATGCCAGAACGGTTCAAGAAAGAGCCGCCAGGAACAACGTTGATCACCTCCACCTGAAGGTTGGGTCGCAATCAATGTTGACAACGCACTCGACGTACGGAACAGAGTGGCTGGTTCTGCCTATGTGGTCCAATATCATCTTGGTAACTTTACTGAGGCGGGTATGAGTTGACACAAGGGCATTGAGGCCCCTTTCGTTAGTGAGTAATTTGCTTGCCAGGAGGGCCTTGATGCAGCTATCAAAGGGGGGATCAATAGGTCATTATGCTGATGGACTGCTCTGATCTAGTGGGCCTATGGCATAAACCAGGTGCACTCTGGGTAAATGGTGAACATATGATGAAGGGAATCAAGCAGATGGTCGAAGCTTTTCAGCGTTTCAAGCTTCCTTGGGTTCACCGTTAAGCAAATTGGGCGGCGCACTTATGCGCTAAAGAAGCTCTTAACATTTATTCTTTTACATGCATTGATTTATTTCGTGGATTCTCGACTAGAACCATCCAGTCATATTGTAATCTCTTGTCATTCTAATAAAGCGAGGGATTAATGTGAAAAATTTGACGACAGAGTACTAGAAGATCGATTCTTCAAAATTTGCTCTCTTACCGAACATCGTACAACATTGGAGTCCTTCATATTGTTGCCCCGGTACACAAAAATGGTGGAACCTGCACAAATAAAAACAACTATTAGTCACATCCTTTCTACTTTAAAATACAATAGTTGAATAATATAGGCAATTACCACCCCCCCCCCTTCTCTACGCCCCATCCACAATGTATGATTTCGTACTCACCCTCGAGTTTAGGGTATCGATCATTTCCCGACATCCTACATAATACATTACCATTTTCATTACTAAGTTTGAACTTATGCATACATCCAAATTATACAAGCGTAAGTGCCAAACATGTCGATTTATGCTCATTACTTAAAAATTGTAACAACCCTGTATCATTTCCATACATCAATATATGCTACTAATATGACAAGTGATCGAAAAGAATTCCAATGTACAAATACATTGGAACAAACAAACATACTATCACTAGTTCAAAAAATAAAATAACATACAACTATACTTTGTTCTATCACATCTATACATTTGAACAAGCATACCACGTTTCTCTATAAAGACATACATCCATAAAGAGAGCTGCTATACATACGATCAAAATCTGTACGATCTATGTACGACAAGACTCATCTGGTGTGGTGGGCCCAAACCTCGGGAAACGGGCCTGTCTCTTGTCGTACACATCGTATGATAAAATTGATCGTATGCGAGGCAGTTTCGATCCATAAATCAGTAAACTTCTCTTCAAAGTCATAACAAGCCATACTACACAATAAATTTCATCCGCACATCCATCTATGAAGCCATACATTCATCCTTGCTTAAAGCCACACATTCATGTATAAGGTCATACATACAGCCGTACAACAATATACACAATCCCTAATAATTCCTTTCTAAAGCCACGAACACACGACACCATGTACATGAGCACACAAATAATCTCTTCTATCTCAACCAAATATAGCTCACACAATTTTCAAAAAAATATAGGAAATGTTAGGGAACGTAGTAATTTCAAAATTTTCCTACGCACACGCAAGATCATGGTGATGTATAGCAACGAGAAGGGGAGTGTATCTTCATACCCTTGAAGATCGCTAAGCGGAAGCGTTTATCAACGCGGTTGATGTAGTCGTACGTCTTCACGATCCGACCGATCCAAGTACCGAACGCATACGGCACCTCCGAAGTTCGCACGCGTTCAGCTCGATGGCGTCCTCGCCTTCTCGATCAAAGCAAGGCGGGCGAGGTAGTAGATGAGTTCCGCAGCACGACGGCGTGGTGGCGGTGTTGGTGAAGAACAATCTCCGCAGGCTTCGCCTAAGCACTACGGAAACTATGACGGAGGCTAAACTAGAGGGGCGGGGTTGCGGCACACGGCTTGGTGTTTCTTGATGTGTCTTTGGTGCTAGCCCTACCCTCTATTTATATGTTGAGCCTTGGGGTCGAAACTTGGAGTAAAGCCTCCACAAAGTCGGTTTCACCCGAAAGGCAAGAGTCCTTCTCGGACTCGGGGCGACGCCAGGTTCCGGCGTCTGGACCCGACGCCGAGGACCACTGGCGTCGCCCCGGACTCATAAAACTTCCTTTGCGCTTTCCAAAACCTTGTGGGCTTTCCCCTTTGGCCCAAATAACGTGTTCTCGTACCCAAACATTTCGGGAAACATCCGGAAACTCTTCCGGTGAATTCCGGAACTCTTCAGGAGATCAAACACTATTATCCCATATATCAAACTTTATCTCCGGACTATTAGGAGTTCCTCGTCATGTCCATGATCTCATCCGGGACTCGAACAACATTCGTTACCAACATGCATAACTCATATAATACTATATTGTCAACTAAAGCGTTAAGCGTCACGGACCCTACGGGTTCGAGAACTATGTAGACATGACCTAAAACCATTCTCGGTCAATAACCAATAGCGGGACCTGGATGCCCATATTGGTTCCTACATATTCTACGAAGATCTTTATCGGTCAAACCGCATAACAACATACTTTGTTCCCTTTATCATCGGTATGTTACTTGCCCGAGATTTGATCGTCGGTATCCAATACCTAGTTCAATCTCGTTATCGGCAAGTCTCTTTACTCGTTCCGTAATACGTCATCTCATAACTAACTCATTAGTTATATGCTTGCAAGGCTTAGGTGATGAGTATTACCGAGAGGGCCCAGAGATACCTCTCCGACAATCGGAGTGACAAAACCTAATCTCGAATTATGCTAACTCAACATGTACCTTCGGAAACACCTGTAGTACTCCTTTATAATCACCCAGTTACGTTGTGACGTTTGGTAGTATCCAAAGTGTTCTTCCGGTAAACGGGAGTTACACAATTCTCATAGTTATAGGAACATGTATAAGTCATGAAGGAAGCAATAGCAGAATACTAAACGATCAAGTGCTAAGCTAACGGGATGGGTCATGTCAATCACATCATTCTCCTAATGATGTGGTCCCATTAATCAAATGACAACACATGTCTATGGTTAGGAAACATAACCATCTTTGATTAATGAGCTAGTCAAGTAGAGGCATACTAGTGACTATATGTTTGTCTATGTATTCACACATGTATCATGTTTCCGGTTAATACAATTCTAGCATGAATAATAAACATTTATCATGATATGAGGAAATAAATAATAACTTTATTATTGCCTCTAGGGCATATTTCCTTGATCTCCCACTTGCACTAGAGTCAATAATCTAGTTCACATCGCCATGTGATTTAACACCAATATTCATATCTCGTATATGATTAACACCCATAGTTCACATCATCATGTGACCAACACCCAAAGGGTTTACTAGAGTCAATAATCTAGTTCACATCGCTATGTGATTAACACCCAAAGAGTACTAAGGTGTGATCATGTTTTGCTCGTGAGAGAAGCTTAGTCAACAGATTCATCACATTCGAGCCGTATGTATTTTGCAAATATTTTATGTCCACAATGCTCGCATGGAGCTACTCTAGCTAATTGCTCCCACTTTAAATATGTATCCAGGTTGAGACTTAGAGTCATCGGATCGGTGTAAAGTTTGCCTTGATGTAACTTTTACAACAAACTCTTTTATCACCTCCATAATCGAGAAACATCTCCTTAGTCCTTACTAAGGATATTATTGACCAATGTCCGATGACCTACTCCTAGATCACTATTGTACTCCTTTGCCAAATTGAGCAAGGTATACAATAGGTGCGGTACATAGCATAGCACACTTTATAGAACCTATGGTGAGGCATAGGGAATGACTTTTCATTCTCTTTCTATTTTCTTCGTGGTCGGGATTTGAGTCTTACTCAATTTCATACCTTTGCAACACAGGCAAGAACTCTTTCTTTGACTGTTCCATTTTGAACTATTTCAAAATCTTGCCAAGGTATGTACTCATTGAAAATCTTATCAAGCGTCTTGATCTATCTCAATAGATCTTGATGCTCAATATGTAAGTAGCTTTTCTTGAGGTCTTCTCTTTTAAAGAACTCCTTTAAAACACTCCTTTATGCTTTGCGAAAATTCTACATCATTTCGATCAACAATATGTCACTCACATATACTAATCGAGAAAGGTTGCGGTCTCCCACTCACTTTATTGTAAATCTGGCTTCATTGTAAGTCCATATAAAACTATATGATTTGATCAACTTATCAAAGCGTATATTCCAACTCCGAGATGCTTGCACCAGTCCATAGATGGATCATTGGAGCTTGCACATTTTGTTAGCACCTTTAGGATTGACAAAACCTTCGGTTGCATCATATACAACTCTTCTTTAATAAATCCATTAAGGAATGCAGTTTTGACATCCATTTGCCGATTTCATAAAATGTGGCAATTGCTAACATGATTCGAGACAGACTTAAGCATCGTACGAGTGAGAAAATCTCATCGTATTCAACACCTTGAACTTGTTGAAAACCTTTCGCAACAAGTCGAGCTTGGTAGATAGTAATACTACTATCGGTGTCCGTCTTCCTCTTGAAGATCCATTTATTTAACATGGCTTGTCGATCATCGAGCAAGTCAATCAAAGTCCATACTTTCTTCTCATACATGGATCATATCTCGATTTTATGGCCTCGAGCCATTTCGCGAATCTGGGCTCATCATCGCTTCCTCATAGTTCGTAGGTTCATCATGGTCTAGTAACATGACTTCCGAACATGATTACTACACCACTCAGTGCGGATCTTACTCGGAAGACCCACGAGGTTACAGTAGTAACTTGATCGAAGTTTCATGATCAATATCATTAGCTTCCTCACTAATTGGTGTATTTGTCACGAGGAACTGATTTCGTGATGAACTACTTTCAATAAGGGAACAGTACGATTACCTCATCAAGTTCTACTTTCCTCCCACTCACTTCTTTCGAGAGAAACTCCTTCTCTAGAAAGGATCCATTTTTAGCAACGAATATCTTGCCTTCGGATCTGTGATAGAAGGTGTACCCAACTATTTCCTTTGGGTATTCTATGAAGACGCATTTCTCCGATTTGGGTTCGAGCTTATCAGGATGAAACTTTTTCACATAAGCATCGCAGCCCCAAACTTTAAGAAACGACAACTTGGGTTTCTTGCTAAACCACAATTCATATGTTGTCGTCTCAACGTATTTAGATGGTGCCCTTTTAATGTGAATGCAGCTGTCTCTAATGCATAACCCCAAAACAATATTGGTAAATCAGTAAGAGACATCATAGATCGCACCATATCCTATAAAGTGCGGTTACGACGTTCGGACACACCATAACGTTTTGGTGTTCCAGGTGGCGTGAGCTGTGAAACTATTCCACATTGTTTTAATTGAAGACCAAACTCGTAACTCAAATATTCATCTCCGCGATCAAATCGCAGAAACTTTATTTTCTTGTTACGATGATTTTCCACTTCACTCTAAAATTCTTTGAACCTTTCAACTATTTCAGACTTATGTTTCATCAAGTAGATATACTCATATCTGCTCAAATCATCTTGTGAAGGTCAGAAAATAACGATACTTGCCACGAGCCTTCATACTCATTGGTCTACATACATCAGTATGTATTATTTCCAATAGGTCGGTAGCTCGTTCCATTGTTCCGAAGAACGGAGTTTTAGTCATCTTGCCCAAAAGGCACGGTTCGCAAGCATCAAATGATTCATAACCAAGTGATTCCGAAAATCCATCTTTATGGAGTTTCTTCATGCGCTTTACACCGATATGACCCAAACGGCAGTGCCACAAATAAGTTGCACTATCATTATTAACTTTGCATCTTTTGGCCTCAATATTATGAATATGTGTATCACTACGATCGAGATCCAACAAACTATTTTCATTGGGTGTATGACCATTGAAGGTTTTATTCATGTAAACAGAACAACAATTATTCGCTGCTTTTAAATGAATAACCGTATTGCAATAAACATGATCAAATCATATTTATGCTCAAGCATAAGCGCTAAATAACATTTATTTAGGTTTAACACTTATCCCGAAAGTTTAGGGAGTGTGTGATGATGATCATATCAATCTTGGAACTACTTCCAACACACATCGTCACTTCTCCTTCAACTAGTCTTTGTTTATTCTGTAACTCCTGTTTCGAGTTACTAATCTTAGCAACCGAACAAGTATCAAATACTCAGGGGCTACTATAAACACTAGCAAGGCACACACTAATAACCTGTATATCAAATATACCCTTGTTCACTTTGCCATCCTTCTTATCTACCAAATATTGTGGCATTTCCGCCAAAGTGACTATTTCCTTTGCGGTGTAAGCACTTAGTTTCGAGCTATGGTCCAGCTTTGGGCTTCTTCGCAGGAGTGACAACTTGCTTGTCTTTCCACTTGAAGTTCCCTTTCTTTCCCTTTGCCCTTTTCTTGAAACTAGTGATCTTGTCAATCATCAACACTTGATGCTCTTTCTTGATTTCTACCTTCGTCGATTTCGACATCATGAAGAGCTCGGGAATCGTTTTCATCATCCCTTGCATACTATAGTTCATCACGAAGTTCTACTAACTTGGTGATGGTGACTAGAGAATTCTGTCAATCACTATCTTATCTTGGAAGAATAACTCCCACTTGATTCAAGCGATTGAAGTACCCAGACAATCTGAGCACATGCTCACTAGTTGAGCGATTCTCCTCCATCTTTTAGCTATAGAACTTGTTGGAGACTTCATATCTCTCAACTCGGGTATTTGCTAGAAATATTAATTTCAACTCCTGGAACATCTCATATGGTCCATGACGTTCAAAACGTCTTTGAAGTCCCGATTCTAAGCCATTAAGCATGGTGCACTTAACTATCAAGTAGTCATCATTTTGAGCTAGCCAGACGTTCATAACTTCGCAGATCGCTCCTGCAATAGGTCATCACCTAGCGGTGCATCGGGGACATAATTCTTACATGCGACAATGAGGATAAACCTCATGTCACGGATCTAATCCGCATCATTGCTACTAACATCTTTCAACACAATTTTCTCTAGGAACATATCAAAATAAACATATGAAAGCAACAACGCGAGCTTATTGATCTACAACATAATTTGCAAAATACTACTAGGACTAAGTTCATGATAAATTAAAGTTCAATTAATCATATTACTTAAGAACTCCCACTTAGATAGACATCCTCTAATCCTCTAAGTGATCACGTGATCCAAATCAACTAAACCATGTCCGATCATCACGTGAGATGGAGTAGTTTCAATGGTGAACATCACTATGTTGATCATATCTACTATATGATTCACGCTCGACCTTCGGTCTCCGTGTTCCGAGGCCATATCTGTATATGCTAGGCTCGTCAAGTATAACCTCGAGTATTCGCGTGTGCAACTGTTTTGCACTGTTGTATTTGAGCGTAGAGCCTATCACACCCGATCATCACGTGGTGTCTCAAAGACGAAGAACTTTCATAGCGGTGCATACTCGGGAGAACACTTCTTGATAATTAATGAGAGATCATCTTAAAATGCTACCGTCAAACAAAACATAATAAGATGTATAATGAGATAAACATCATATGCAATCAAAATATGTGACATGATATGGCCATGATCATCTTGCGCCTTTGATCTCCATCTCCAAAATCTTGTCATGATCTCTATAAATCACCGCACGACACCATGATCTTCATCATCTTGATCTATATCAATGTGTCATCACATGGTCGTCTCACCAACTATTGCTCTTGCAACTATTGCTATCGCATAGCGATAAAGTAAAATAATTATTTGGCACTTGCATCTTATGCAATAAAGAGACAACCATAGAGCTTCTGCCAGTAGCCGATAACTTCAACAAAACATGATCATCTCATACAACAACTTATATCTCATCACGTCTTGACCATATCACATCACAACATGCCCTGCAAAAACAAGTTAGACGTCCTCTACTTTGTTGTTGCAAATTTTACGTGGCTGCTACGGGCTTAAGCAAGAACCAATCTTACCTACGCATCAAAACCACAGCGATAGTTTGTCAAATAGACTCGTTTTAACCTTCACAAGGACCGGGCGTAGCCACACTCGGTTCAACTAAAGTTGAGAAACCGACACCGCTAGTCACTGTGTGCAAAGCACGACGGTAAAACCAGTCTCGCGTAAGCGTCACGCGTAATGTCGGTCGGGCCGCTTCATCCAACAATACCGCTGAACCAAAGTATGACATCTTTGGTAGGCGGTATGACTTATATCGTCCACAACTCACTTGTGTTCTACTCGTGCATATAACATCAACGCATAAAACCTAGGCTCGATACCACTTTGTTAGGGAGCGTAGTAATTTCAAAATTTTCCTATGCACACGCAAGATCATGGTGATGTATAGCAACGAGAAGGGAGTGTATCTTCATACCCTTGAAGATCGCTAAGCGAGCGTTTATCAACGCGGTTGATGTAGTCGTCGTCTTCACGATCCGACCGATCCAAGTACCGAGCATACGGCACCTCCGAGTTACGCACACGTTCA
Organism: Aegilops speltoides; assembly: GCA_021437245.1. Classification (NCBI taxonomy): domain Eukaryota; kingdom Viridiplantae; phylum Streptophyta; class Magnoliopsida; order Poales; family Poaceae; genus Aegilops; species Aegilops speltoides. Next base: position 62,251,440 of record CM038147.1, on the reverse strand, counting down.
GACTTGATGGCGTCCTCGCCTTCTCGATCCGGCAAGACGGGCGAGGTAGTAGATGAGTTCCGCAGACGACGGCGGCGTGGTGGCGGTGTTGGTGAAGAACAATCTCCGCAGGCTTCGCCTAAGCACTACGGAAACTATGACGGAGGCTAAACTAGAGGGGACGGGGTTGCGGCACACGGCTTGGTGTTTCTTGATGTGTCTTTGGTGCTAGCCCTACCCCTCTATTTATATGTTGAGCCTTGGGGTGAAACTTGGAGTAAAGCCTCCACAAAGTCGGTTTCACCCGAAGGCAAGAGTCCTTCTCGGACTCGGGGGCGACGCCAGGAGGTTCGGCGTTCGGACCCGACGCCGAGGACCTCGGCGTTCGCCCTGACTCATAAAACTTCCTTTAAGCTTTCCAAAAACCTTATGGGCTTTCCCTTTGGCCCAAATAACGTGTTCTCGTACCCAAACATTTGGAAACATCAGGAAACTCTTAGGTGAATTCGGGACTCTTCAGGAGATCAAACACTATTATCTCGTATATCAAACTTTATCTCCGGACTATTAGGAGTTCCTCGTCATGTCCATGATCTCATCCGGACTCGAACAACATTCGGTTACCAACATGCATAACTCATATAATACTATATTGTCGGCGAAGCGTTAAGCGTGCGGACCCTACGGGTTCGAGAACTATGTAGACATGACCTAAAACCATTCTCGATTGATAACCAATAGCGGGACACGGATGCCCATATTGGTTCCTACATATTCTCTGAAGATCTTTATCGGTCAAACCGCATAACAACATACTTTGTTCCCTTTGTCATCGGTATGTTACTTGCGAGATTTGATCGTCGGTATCCAATACCTAGTTCAATCTCGTTATCGGCAAGTCTCTTTACTCGTTCCGTAATCGTCATCTCATAACTAACTCATTAGTTATATGCTTGCAAGGCTTAGGTGATGAGTATTACCGAGAGGGCCCAGAGATACCTCTCCGACAATCGGAGTGACAAAACCTAATCTCGAATTATGCTAACTCAACTGTACCTTGGAAACACCGTAGTACTCCTTTATAATCACCCGATTACGTTGTGACGTTTGGTAGTACCCAAAGTGTTCTTCCGTAAGCGGAGTTACACAATTCTCATAGTTATAGGAACATGTATAAGTCATGAAGGAAGCAATAGCGAGAATACTAAGCGATCAAGTGCTAAGCTAACGGATGGGTCATGTCAATCACATCATTCTCCTAATGATGTGATCCCATTAATCAAATGACAACACATGTCTATGGTTAGGAAACATAACCATCTTTGATTAATGAGCTAGTCAAGTAGAGGCATACTAGTGACTATATGTTTGTCTATGTATTCACACATGTATCATGTTTCCGGTTAATACAATTCTAGCATGAATAATAAACATTTATCATGATATGAGGAAATAAATAATAACTTTATTATTGCCCCTAGGGCATATTTCCTTCAGGAAAAACACAAACTAGCGTTTCACCAAGTGTACAAAAATGAACCTATAATGACAGGTTTTAACGCAGAAAATCGGAGTCAGAGGAGAGTCCCTCAAGCACTGTGGAAGATCTCAGATCCACGAGTTTTGAAGGAGAAAACCTTCAATTGGGAAGGAATTTGGTAAAGGAGGAGACATGAGCAACACCCCTATTCTTCCCGGCGGCTGGAGACCCCATGGAGGATGTGAATGGGTTGGACACCGCCCGCGACCGTCTTCGGCACTTACTTATTCAGCACGCAACACCACTTACCCTCGCATTTCATGCAACGTTGCAGACGTGTCCATTTTCTCCTTTGCCACATCGGTTGGTCAGCACCTTAGCGACGACTTGGCTTGGGTGTGGGTCAGGGAGCAACGTCGAGGACGTCAGCATTGCGCTGCATGGGTGCTCAGGGCCATTTCATGTTATCCGTCGGATGGGGCGTGCTGTTTTTATTTTCATTTTTTGACGGAAGGGTTCATTTTGTGCTATGCTAAACTTGCACAACAAGGCCATCTCAAAAAGAAAAAACTTGCCCAAGGCCTTTTTTTTAGGGTTTAGGGAGATTTTAGCCGAAGCCGCGTGTCGCGTCATAAAACGAGGGGTTTCCGTTCGGGCTCTCTCCTCCTCTTCTCCACCATTCTTCTCCCGGCGTTTCCCCAAGCCTCGTCCGACGCGACGCACGCCCCGAGGTGAGCACCACGAATCCCCACCCAATACTCTTCGAATCCGCGTGCATTCTCGGCCCCCGCTCGCGCGCCTCGCCGATTGCCCCGAGGTTCCGACGCCCCCGCCGTGGATTTTCTTTCTCGCGGTTCGTATTGGGGGGTGATTTTGCGTCGTCGGCGTGTTCTTCCTGGAAGGGGCGGCGCGCCCGCCCGGTCGCGGTCGGGGTGCCATGTCGGCGCTCTTGGGCTGGTTCCGGGGCGCCATCTTCGTGATTTGTCGTGGGTTGGGGTTGGCCCGTGCGGTACCGATGGCTGGCTAGGGTTACTCCCAAAGTTCCCCGTTCTCGTCAAATTCTCAACGGGGGGAGGCAGATTGGGTTGGATTGGAGGCCCTTCCTTGTATCAAATTCTATTATAAAGCACGCCACGCCATCGTGGTCGATTTGTTGATAATCGCGTAGCGGATGCATTGCTCGTGGCAGGATCAGGCATGTTATTGTGTCCCTGGGTTCCCATCTTGTAGATGATTGGTTTGCTATCTTGTGTGGTTACAAGTTTTGCTTGCTGAAAGAAAATGGTGTGCCAGATAGCTTGGTACTGGATAAAATCCCTTCGGAGCTTTTATGATAATCAGGACTCTGCATTCGGCAGATTGCATTGGATCCCCTTGCGTATAACTATTGTATTTGTATTTTTTGGAAGATATTAACTAATGCTTTCTTTGTGGCATGTTCTTCATGTGATAACTGTCCTGTCATCATTTGCTAAATTATAACCACTGCCGTTGGTAGATTTTGAAGGAAGAAAATAAGTTGATTGGTAGATGATTCTGTTCCGTAGATGGTTAGTTTGATATCTTGTGTGATTACAAGTTTTGGTTGCTTTTAGAAGAAATGGTGTGCCATATAGATTGGCATTGTCTAAAATCCCTTCAGTGCTTTTATGGTACTTAGTACTCTGCCTTTCTGCAGTATGCAGATCACATTGGATTTCCTTGTGTACTAACGCTTTCTTGTGGCATGTTCTTCCCGACTAGCAATTCCATTAATGTGTTATGTGCCTTATCATCATTTGATAGATTATAACTGCTGCACTTGGTAGATTTTGAAGGAAGAAAAAGAGGTTGAACCATGGGGAAGAGAAAGTCAGCTGCTAAGCCACCCCCTAAGAAGCGGATGGACAAGCTCGACACGGTCTTTTCCTGCCCGTTCTGCAATCACGGGAGCAGTGTTGAATGCCGAATGTTAGTACTGTCTTCACATGTTTTCCTGTTAATTGCTTGATACTGGATGGCTGTCCATTCAACATTGTGACTGGGGTTTCCCCCTTCTCCTTTCTTCAGTGATATGAAGAATCTGATTGGTGAGGCTAATTGTCGAATCTGCCAGGAAAGCTTCAGCACCACCGTAAATGGTATGTCCAAATTATACATAGAACTGCAAATTGTACTCGTAAAGTAGATGCCCATACTGATTGATTCTCAGATGAAAATTCTGCACCAGACATCTCATTGTTTTTGTTTCTTCTCAACCTAATGCTTACAGCTCTAGGAACAGGGTGTAGCTTATCTATAAATTTCTACAGCCATTCCTATCTCATATACTCTTGGGGGTTTAGTCATTCTAATCAACTAGGTCATAATGGAGCAGAGCCGAAGTAGTAATCATGTACAGTTATATGCGTACTTGGTTGCCATTGAATCACACAACCATGCTTGTAAGACAAGCCATGTGCTTTATCATGTTCCAAGTCTGAGTTAACTGAATTACTTGAAACAAATCTGCATCATCAGAAGTTCAGAACTGAACCCGTATAATAATATTGCTTAAATGAAAGCAGTGTTGTAAAGGGTTAACCATCGTCATGCCACATGTTTTCAAGTTTGTGTATATAATTATCTCATGTAAAGGAAACAGTGTTCAGTAGAGTTTTTTACCCTTGCTGAGCTACATGTTTTTGGTATTGTACTAATTCTCTGTTTTCTTTGGTGCAGCGTTGACTGAGCCTATTGATATGTAAGTCAAATCCAACAAATAACTCTTGACTTGTGAGTTGGTGCAAATACGCCAGAGACCAGCAACTGAAGATCGTATTATTTCTCGTGCAGATACAGCGAATGGATCGATGAGTGCGAGCGCGTCAACACTGTCGAAGATGATGATGGTGCATGAGCATGTCTGGATGCAAAACGAAATGGTTACTACTATGACTGTAATGCGTTGGTGTTATTGGCTGCCACCTTCAGCCATGTCCGTAGTAGCGTTTTGAGGTTGTGCTGGCTGATTGAACCGTTAGTAGGCAGTTCATCTCGTGTTTTAATAAACAAGCGATGATATTGTGTACTTGTGTTTGAACCTTAATAGTAGTGTTGCCTGTCCGATGTGTATGGATCCATCGTATATGAAGACTGTAAGGTTCTCTACCAGTATGTTATCATGGTTGAGATTAGGACTAATTTCAGTACCAGAGAAGAAGTATTACTCATGCTATGTTGGTTGTTGCTTGTGGTTGGTATGTTCATGTCTGAGTCATGTTTGCCTTTCATGAGGCTGATCTTGCATGTTTTAAGTTTGAAATGGAATGGAAATCCGCAGTGGAGAATAAAAGGCTTGCAGGTTAAGGTGTAGCAAAATGTGCCTATTATATATTTCCCCACTTGTCCTACATTTATCTAGATATGGATGTATCTAACACTAAAACGGAGGTAATACGTACTCCCTCTGTTCTTAAATATATGATGTTTTGGTAGTTCAAAATTGAACTAGGAACATCATATATTTAGGAACCAAATTGTCAACCTACCAAGTATGAGAAATACAAATAGGAATGTAGACATGAACATGAACAAAAAAACATTAGCCTTCACTTCACTTGACATTTCCTGCTTGCCCAGGGGTAGTATATTTCTGTTTATGTAATGTAGATCAAGGGATTACCCCAAACTTGATGAACTTGTATGAAGCATACATTTATTACAAACAGTGGAAACTAAACTAGCCCTACTTGTTAGCCGGTCTCTCCCATCAACTTCTCAAAGAAAACAAGACTACTCCAGGAGTACAACTTTTCTTTGCCGCTACTTGATTGCGATCCTGCTAAGATCTTAAGTGGCATAAGTTTTGCTTCCCAAAAATTGTTCAAGTGGCATAAGTTTTGCTTCCCAAAAATTGTTCCAGTGATTCACAAACGATCCATCCTTTCCAACCACGACTAGCTAATCTTGCTAGTGTGGTGTCGCTGAGGGTGCTTCGCTTTTCTTGATGCCGTAAGCAATGTAGTTTATACTGGTATCATCAGACAGGGACCACTCTCTAGTCAATGGATTGTAGACGAACCCTGCCATTTCCTCCACCTGGAGATAAGATGTCGAGCAGTCAGTTATATAAAGTGGCAGCAAGATCATCGCGTGGGAGTGATTAGTAGCTTACGGAGATTGAGGCTCGTTGCAGTGCTAGGACTAGCTCCTCGGGGGTGACTAGTTTGGACCACTCATGTGTGCCTACAGGAAGCTGTAAAAGTACAAAGAAAACCATTAAGACTTAAGAGTACAGTGTCATTGGTTCAGATTCATCCGAGCATCAACCTTAGTAGGAATGAGCATATGTTGAAACAGCTTGTTGATTATTTTGCAAATGACATGATAGCACTCTATTTCCTTGGGAGGATCTGAACCCTTACTGAATTCTAGCCCAACAAACACAGCTATACAGATCGATATATCCATACACCTTTGTTTATCTGTCATCTGTGCGACCTTGCATAGTAGAAATCAAGATAACACGGCCCTTCCTACCATTGCATACGCAAAGCCATATGTTAGGCTGATGAACTGAACGACATTTCTTTTGGCTTGAGAGTGCTCATGAGTCATGAGCATTAGCAATTAGAGGATATCTTACAATCTCAGCAGTCAAGATTTTGCTAAGCTAGCGACCGTAAAATGGCATATTACTCCCAACATAATAGACTGCCAACTATGTGAAACAATCTTCCATAGGAATCGAAATAAAGAAATGCAAGATGGACAACGAAACTAACCCATCTGAGAATATACTCAGCACCAACAATGGCAGCCGCATATGCTCTCATTGACCGGTTGATTGTAGAAATCACAGTGGCACCATTAGGAACTGTCAAAGCTGATAGAGATTGGCAGAACTCCAAAGGATTGGCAACATGCTCAATCACCTGCAAAGATATTAAGGTTAATTCATATTTTTGAACCAGTACACTAGTTTCAGTTAAGAAAGCTGTACGTGCAAGGCACACAGTTCCTATTCACAAAGAGCTTATACAGTGTGTTATGTGTTATGATATTCACAAAGTTCTCCCAATATTTTGCACCGGTGTCTCCTTTTCATTGAACACATGACTTGACTCTAGGGGTTGAGAGATGAGAAAAAAATGAGGGAGACTACACATGTAGGCAGCAATGAATAGATTCATGAACTTGGTTGGCGCAGATGACTCTTCTCTTTGTAATTTGTATTGATGCCCCTGACAAATAAAATATACGTCGAACTGTCCTAACTAATGGGATTGTATCCCTTATTGGATTGTATCCATTCTTTGAGTGGCTAGAGCCGGCAGCCCTCCTAACACACGGTTCTAGCAGAAGCTATATGCCTGTAATACATGATAAAAGCAGTCTTCAATATCAAACAAAGGTTTTAAAGGGATCCCGCATCAATGAATTACCAAAAACCTCTATGATAGTGTATGCTATGCTAAATGAGCTATGGAGGCGACCTTTGGAAGACAGCAGGGGTGTAAGATGGGACGAAGAATGTTCATACCTCAAGAGAAATTACAGCATCAAATTGCTTGTTCTCTTTTACCAAATCCTCTGCATATGAACAATAATACATATAAGTTTTGCTATTTTCAGCCATAAAAAACAGCAGATGTAAATTACTTATATATCTCAGTTTAATCTATCTTGTCTAAATTTGGAAGCTGCCAGTCTTCCTTTACAGTCTGGTTAATTACTGAGAAAATATATGTTCAATCAAGACATCAAATGTTTGAACTACATAGTGGAGCTACATAACTAACTGTCACGGGAATATGCCCTGGAAGCCATTACCAGCGGTTGTGCAGCAATACTCAATGGAAGCAGTTGTTGGATCAGATGCCTGCAAAGGTACGAAGCAAAAATCGTTGGCTAAAAATATAATAAATCCATCATGGTTCTGGCAATTCCGGCAGTGTAAAATCATGAACAACCGATGCACTTTTAGGGGCATTTGATGTTTACATGAGTAAAGGACTAAAGGTCGAGGATAAAAACATGGAAGCCATCAGTCCTAAAAGGCCTAATACTGCATGCACAGTGATCATGTTCTATATCATCAGGCAAAGTATGAACAAGACCGTATTTAATAGCATTATATGTTTCACTGTTATCAGCAGGAAGCCAACAAATAAAACTTAGCAGTATACCTTTCTCGTCTAAATTATACATAAAATAAGTGACAAGAAAATAAGCACAGCTATTTCTACTAAACAATTGAAATGAAGATGAGTAATACATACGGCATGAATGTGCGCGATCTTTATATTCTTGTCAACAGCATCAATACCAGTAACTGTAGCTCCCATCCGAGCAAGAGGCTGCCGTCCAACACAGATGATCCAAAAGGTCAACAAATATTATATCCATCAGTTCAATCACAGAAGAAAACACATGCTAAAGTCCCAATTGAATTGTAACACTACAAAGACGTTGATCTGAGACAAAGACTGACAATTTCAAACCAACTAGTTACTACTCCCTCCGTTCAAAAATGCATGAAGTTCTGGGTTTGTCCCAAGTCAACTTCTTTAAGTTCAACCAAGTTTGTAGAAAAATATGCCAACATCTACTACATCAAATTAAGTTCATTAGATTCATCATAAAATATATTTTCATGATATATATATTTGATGTTGTAGATATTAGCAAAAATTTCTAAGTTTGACTTAGGACAAACTTAGAACTTCAAGTATTTTGGGAAGGGGGGAGTATATATCTAGATTAGAAATGCAATAAGTACATATCAATAAGCTTAACTCAGGCTGTAGGCAAGGAGAACACATCATGGATAGTTTAATACATTCATTATAGGCTATAGAGACCAGTAAGTCAAAATGCTGAAGATAGCTATAGTTGTGAATATGAATTTAAATCTAATAGTTCAAAGTGAGTAAGTTGTATAATGTGATACCTGACATAAACAGAATATGATAAGTAAGAAGGAAAATATTGCATATCCATTATCCATTTCTATATCAGTGAACTAGATGACTTAATTCTCCCTTCCACACAAATGAAAACCCTCAAAAAGTATTTACCATCTAGTATGTTAACCACCAGAAGGTTTTAATTATTAAAAAAGATTGGCTGACAAAACCTTTATACCTCTGAGAGAATGCCACCTCCGCATCCAACATCAATAACTTTAAGACCTTCGAGTGGCTTAGCAGAATATGGATCCCTCCTGGAAGAATTAACTTTAGGCAAAGTAAAACAAATGTGGATCCCTTAGGATGAACTTAGGCAAAATACAGCAAAAGGCAACGATATTGATGATGAGAACTGAGGAACGGGAATAATCACAATACGGAATAAGGAACGGTGCAATAAGCAGTCCAGTACTTGTCTTCTCTTTGGGGAAAAAGAAAAACTAACAACCACAACAGCAATGCTCTATAGAAAACAAAATGCAGGATACGTTAAATATACCTGAAATGTCTACAGAGTGTGGAGCGGATAAAAGATAGTCTTGTCGGATTCATCAAATGCAATGGTTTGAATGGACCTTGAGAATCCCACCTGTTTATTCCAGAAGCAGTATCATCATCAGTAACCAATCATTTGCAAAGGAAAAACTTGCCACGCACTTCGCTTTGAGCATCTTAACATACAGACTATAATAACTGCTGCACTGGCAGAGTGGCAGACAGATGCTTCTTCATAAAACAGAGATGATATAACAGAAAGACCCCAAACACCAGATTTGATTTTACTAACCAATGTTAAACATGGAAAAGCTATGTAGGCATTCTCAACGCACAGTAACCCATAAACTGTACTAGTACTTTTCGTGCAATTCCCTGAACATGTTGAGGCACGTTGATATATATAAA
>CM038147.1:62165270-62241890 GCA_021437245.1 Aegilops speltoides | reverse complement strand
CGGCGTCGTCAACTTACACTTCTGCATTACGACCCAACTGAGACCTGAGGATGAGGCTCATTAGGCGCTTAAATGTGGCGCCGGCATTTATCAAACCGAAGGGCCTAAAACATATCTAGAGGCATGTTGATATCTACAGAACAAAAATGTATACCAATTCACTGGAAAGCGTCGACAAACTACACTAGCTCCAATTTGCAGCTCCAAACAGGCCCAACAATTTTTGCAGCTCCAATTTGCTCCAAATTTTTAACCAAACATTCAGAGCATAAGCACGGGGGTTTCACCATCTGAGAAGGCCAGGGAGGGATCTCTCACCAGGTCTCGGCGATGGCGGCGAACTTGGCCACCTCGGCGGGGTTCAGCGAGGACGCGGCGGATCCCCCGCCCGCGCGCCGCGGCGGGCCCTGGGGAGGAGACGGCGGAGGCGGCGGGAGCGAGGACGCGGCGGCGGCGGAAGCCCAGCGGCGCCATTGCGGGAGTAGGGCGTGGGGAGATGAGAGGCCCGGGTCGGGGAGGCGCGCGGCTCCGCGGTGCGGGACGGCGGAGGAGGCGAGGGCTCGGCGGAGCGGCGGCGCGAGGCGGCGCAGCATCGCGTGCTGTTGCGCGAGCGGAGCCGGCGGCGACCACGGTGGCGGTGCTCTGGAATCTGTCGCGTCGCTTCGAAGGGGTCGTCTGGCTGGACGTGGCGAGATCGCGGCCGTAGGATTCCGATCCACGGTTCGGGTTGGAAACTTCCGTGGAATGTGCCGCTCTCCTCCTGGAAAAATGCGTGTCTGGACCATGCCTATGTCAAGATTCAGGGCCTCGCCATTGCTTTTTTGCTTTCTTTTCCTTCTCTTGAGGAAGGGAAGCAGATACGGTTTGATTACGTAGCGTGCTCGGTGACTGTTTATGATGCGGAGCATCCCTCGACTACTCGCACCGACACTCTATCATCACCGCAAGCACCAAATGGACCAATGACAAGAGCACGTGCACGCGCCATCAAGAACGAGGTGAACTCTTTCCTATTCAAGTCTCGTTTGGATTCATGTGAGGATTGGATTCTACCTCAGACGGAAACATTGCTCACTCTTAGATACGAGGAAGTTGACCGCGAGAAGGAGAAGACGGAGATGCGAGCCTCCATGGAGCAAGAGAAGGAAGGAAAGGTCGAGAAGAGTCAAGGAGGAGGGGAGGCAAAAAACCCTGAGCACTCCAGTGCGGCCTCCAACCCGGTGCCCGCCGCACCACTGGAGCTGCCCACTGCCGGGTGCCGACCCTGCCACCGGGTGCCGGTCCTCTTCTCCCACCATTGGTCAGACCAGTGCCGGCCAAACCAATGGCCTCTGGCGCCACCAGGTGCCGGGCTTGGGACCCGGTGTGCCAACTCAGTCGGCCCCTGCCCGGCCAGGTGCAGCCCCTCTCACTTGGTGCCCTACCGAACATGGGCGTCCTTCCCTGACCGGTCCGGGTGCCCGGTCCCGTGGCCCCGGGTGCCCGGACGACACTGTGGGCCTCCTCGGGGCTTTGCCCTTGTATCCACCACCTCTCTCATTTCGTCCCCAAACTATATAAGGGCATCTCCTAGTTCATTTGTAGGGTTAGCAAAGATATTAGAACATAAAAGAGGGCTTTGCTCATCTTCCTCCTTTAGGAGATCTAGACCTCCACTTGGAGAAGCTCCTCTTGGAGATCAAGCCCTCCTCTTGGAGAAGATCCTCTTTGGATGCAAGACCTCACTTAGTGAGAAGAACCTTACCCTAGTGATATTATCCTTGAATCGATCTTGTAATCTTGTGGATCTCATGTATGCTATTCTAGTGGATGTGATATTTGGGTTTGTTTGAGAGTTTTGTTCTTGTGTTCTTGAGTGTTTTTCCTCCTTTTCCTCCTCCAAGTGTGAAAAGATCCCTGTCGGTGTCAAAACCGGCGGATCTCGGGTAGGGGGTCCCGAACTGTGCGTCTAGGAGGATGGTAACAGGAGACAAGGGATACGATGTTTTTACCCAGGTTCGGGCCCTCTCGATGGAGGTAAAACTCTACTCCTGCTTGATTGATATTGATGATATGGGTAGTACAAGAGTGGATCTACCACGAGATCAAGGAGGCTAAACCCTAGAAGCTAGCCTATGGTATGATTCTTGTAATGGTTGTTCGTCCTATGGACTAAAACCCTCCGGTTTATATAGACAGGAGAGGGCTAGGGTTACAGTCGGTTACAATGGTAGGAGATCTACATATCCGTATTGCCAAGCTTGCCTTCCACACCAAGGAAAGTCTCATCCGGACACGGGACGAAGTCTTCAATCTTGTATCTTCATAGTCTTTGAGTCCGGCCGATGATGATAGTTCGCTATCCGGACACCCCTAGTCCAGGACTCCTCGGTAGCCCGAACCAGGCTTCAATGACGACGAGTCCGCGCATATTGTCTTCGGCATTGCAAGGCGGGTTCCTCTTCCGAATAATCCATAGAAGATTGTGAACACCAGGATAGTGTCCGGCTCTGCGAAATAAATTCCACATACCACCGTAGAGAGAATAATATGTACACAAGTTCAATCTGCTGACGTATTTTGTGGCGTGACGTCACACCACTACCAAGCCTTTACTTGAATCTTTTTATTATACCACCTCAGCGCATTTAGCGAAGCGATTTCCTTGGCACGTCTTGTCGAAGCAGAGATCATATTCCCCTTATTCCGAGATTCCCATCAATACGGATGTGGGTAACCCAATCACGCCATTGATTGTGGTGCTTGGGAGATAAGCGAGTTTTACCAGGCCGGTGGGGACGCATAGTCTTCGTCCGCTCATATATAAGGGGATAAGGATCCACCTTTTTTACCTACGCCTTCTTCCTCCTTTGCTTATCCATCTCCGCGCACTCGAGCTCCAGCGCCCAAGTCCGCACATCTCGCCTCAACCTTCTCCAGCCATGTCCGGAGCGGGCGGCAAGTGGATGGCCTCCTCCATTACGGAGGGGCACATCGAGAAGCTGCGCGGCGCCAGATACCTGTCCAGCGACATCGCACACCGGCTGCCCGACAAGGGGCAGCTCATCCCCACTCCCAGGCCCCATGAGAGGGTCGTATTTCTTCCCCACTTCCTCCGCGGACTGGGCTTCCCTCTTCACCCCTTCGTCCGGGGGCTCATGTACTACTACGGCCTGGACTTCCACGATCTGGCGCCAAACTTCATCCTCAACATCTCGGCGTTTATCGTCGTGTGCGAGGCCTTCCTCTGCATCCAGCCCCACTTCGGCTTGTGGCTAAAGACCTTCAATGTCAAGCCGAAGGTGGTAAAGGGCGTCTGAGCGGAGTGCGGAGGCGCCATGGTGGGCAAAATGCCCAACGTCACTTGGCTTGAGGGTGCCTTCGTGGAATCCATCAAAGGGTGGCAATCGGGGTGGTTCTACATCACTGAGCCGCGTGACCCTAAATGGGCAGCGGCCCCCAAGTTCAGATCGGGTATCCCCATGCAGCTCACCTCCTGGAAAGAGAAGGGCTTGCCATGGGGTAGTTCGGAGGAGCTGACCGGACTCCAGTCCTGTCTCCAGACCCTAGTGAACAAGAAGCTTAAGCTTGTCAACGTGATCTAGGTCATGCTCGTCCACGGATTCTCCCCGCCAAAGAACGGGCCTTCAATTTGTGGGAGTTTGATCCGCCTGACACGGACCTTGGCGGGCTCTTGACCGACGACGTCTGCTGCACGGAGGTGCTATTCAAGGGCGGAGAAGCCCCGCATCCATAATCGAAGATCGCGGATTCAACATGCGGCGCCCGCCGGCGAGGTAAGCTATGTTATCCTTTACGGGACACTCATTTCTTTCATAGTTTGACTCTATGTGGGATCTAAACTCCCAATGCCTTTAACAGGACTAGCAGAAGACGCCCGGACGGGTTAAGCTGTCGGCTCCCTTCGAAGACCCAGCGGACACCCGTTTGACGGGGCTGCTGGTCCCGGCACTTTATGTGGTGCCGGAGAAGAAGGCCAAGAAGAAGGCCACGGGAACCCGACGGAGTTCCCGGCGCCAAGTGGTATCGGACTCATCGTTCGATGACTCCGAGGCGGACTCCTCCCCCGAGGAGGAGGAGAAAGAGGCCTCTCCCCCAGCGGTGGGAGAGAAGAAGAGGAAGGCCTCCCCAACGAGGGCGGCCGAAGGGTCCAAGAAAGGACGGACCCTTCCTCCGGACTGCTCCGCCAACACCGACGACTGCGACGAGGAGTGGCTCTCAAGGCCCAAGCCCCTGGCAAGATCGTAAGTGTCCGAATTCCTGGATGATTTATAATTTCTCTTTTTGCCACGCGGTGTCCTTCTAATGCCGCATACAACCTGTAGTCCGCCAGGACGATCTTCCCGCTTCGTCGGCGGGTCCTTGCTCGTCGGATATGGATTCTTCCGACCGCCTCCACCCCTTGTGACGCCGACGACGCCGAGGTGGGATCCTAGGAGGGACCCACCAGAGGGGAGGCTCCGGAGGTGGCGCAGGCAACCTCCGGACTTCGCCCGGACTCCATGCACCGAACTGCGGTGGTTCCGAGTCCGGCATGCGCCCTTCGTAAGAAGGGCAAGAGGCGTGACACCGGCGGCCTCCGCCCAACCGAGGCGCCGGATAACTTGTTGAGGCGCTCAACGGCGCTTCCATCGAGGAAGAACACCGCACTATCATGAGTGCGGTGATTGAAAGGTTGACTTGCCAAGAGCGGGCTGACTGAAGCTCGCAGCAGCCTTCTAATGAGCTTTGAGGTAAGAAATTTAAAATATGTAATATAATACCGCAGATAGACAGAGCCCACGATGCTCGGTTCGGTGTTGGAAAGAAAAGTCGGATGAGGATCTAAAAGATACACGCAGGAGTTCTAAAAATATGTCAATATGGGATTGCAGGTTACGCCGACTGCTGCCGCTTGTCGCAAAGGTCGATGATTTGAAGCAGGACCTCGAGCAGTCCGAGAGTGAGCTCGGCCGTGCCAAGAAGCAGCTCGAGGACAAGGAAGGTGAGTAACACCGTATTAAATTTGTACCTTACAGAAAAGGATTTTGGTTGCAAGAGAAATAACAAGGATAACGTGGGTACTCCAGGGGCCACGAACGAGGTGGCGACCCTGAAGGAGGCCGTGTCCGTGGCCGAACGCAATGCGGCCGCGGAACGAGCCGAGCGAGAGAAGCAGGAGGCACGGGTGGCGGAGGTGCAGCAAGAGCTCCAGGCTCTCGTGGAAAAGCATGAGAGTTTGGAGCGCGACTCGAAGACTCGAGAGTCCGAGCTTGCATCGGCTCTTGAGAGTGCCAAAGCCGCTAAGGCCGAAGCCCACAAGGCCCTCCAGGAAGTCGAGGCGGTGAAGAAAATAGCGGCGGGTAAGGCATTTTTCATGCAAAGCAAGCATGTGAATGTGAATTACTTATTACTTACCCGAATTCGGAGCTCTCCAGGAGCGTTCGCAGATCTGCCCATGGCGTGTCCGATCTTGCCGCATTCTATCGGGCCGAGGAGGGAGCTCAACGGAGAAGGTCTTATGGTCTCAAGATGCCGAGGCGGACATCTGTGCCCCTTAGCGACCGGTGAAGCAGCTGGTCGAGCTCCACAAGGTTGCCGAACAGGCCATGAAGGGCCTCATAGTTCGGTTGTGGCCGGGAGGCCATGCACAGGAGCTACTTTGGCCTGTGCGCGGCTGGTGGATCGTGTCCTCGGTGGAAGTCGTCAAGCACTCCCTTTGCATTGAAGGTGCCCGTCGGGCCTTGCCCGCAAAAGTGCATGGGGCAGGATGGACGCCGAGAAGCTTCGACAGACGCGCGGCCGGCGGGCAAGGAGTATCGCATGTCCGAAATGTATTATAAGAGTGTTACAAGGGTGCCCGCATGATTGCGGATGAGTGCTCCAAAGATGTAATATTTGAGTAGAATCGCATTATGTTATCTGCGCTTTGGCTGTGTTCATATCGCTAAGCAACGCTTATTAATTTAAAATATTACCTTACGTGCGGCCGTTTATCAAATCGAGAGATGGCAAGTCGTTGGCTTCAGCCCCCACGCCACGAGTCTTTGGGGTGTTCGGGATAAACTTGAGCGCTCTTATTCCCATTGTTGGGTCCATCTAGGGAGGCGCTCAACACAACGAACGAGGCAACCGGACTTATAATGCTTGAACACTCTCACTTAGCCATAGAATTCTATAATTTTAAATTTCGGCGAAGCCCCTAGTGTTCGGAAGACCGAGTTCGGGGCGCTATCCACACCTGGGCCGGACAAAGCCGGTTCCTCGCTCTAAGCGGCATAAGTCTTTAGGGACTCGAAAAGACCTCTCGAACAGCGACCAGCTCTCGCCTTATCATGACGGTCAGTTTTAGCTTTCTCCACTGAGGCGCTCGCCCAGCTCAACCGGGGCGCAATCGCAGTGGTTCTCCCAGTGCTACCTTAGATAAAACGGAACGTAAGGTACCAAAACATGGGAGCCGGGCAAACCCAACTATTGACCCAAGACATGATTCGGAGCCGATACATATAATGCTATAAGTTCGGGGTGCCGCACTTGTGAAAGTGTTCGGACTTGTCACACCATAATGCGGGGAACTTAAGCCCCTGGTGTATTCGGCCGTACCAAAGTGTACGGATGCAAGAAGCCATAAATGAACATGTATGTAAGAAAGAAATGCAATTATAAGCGAAAAGCGATGCATTATTTATTCAAGGAATTCTGCGATGAATGCAGAACGATACAAATAGTGCGGTAAGCAAGGGGCAAGACTATTAAACATGTCCCCTTCCAGGGGTAGGCTGCGGAATGGTGTATGAAAACGGATTTAATGCTCATAACGGAGACCACCTGAATACTCATCGCAGCCTTTCTTCTCCCCTGGCTGTTGCATCGTGTGTTCGGCAGGTCTACTGCCGGACAGGGCCTCTGGTGAACGGAGTCCTGTTGGGAAGAAAAAAAGAAAAAAGAAAAAGAGCGACACACATGGGAGCCCCTGGTGTGGTTGAGCCGCACTCTGGGCCTGTCGTGGTCGTTCCCCTCCCCCTATGCCCATGGTATCTCCAGAGCGTAATGATGTACGCGAAGGACTAGTTTTGCAATTATGCAAGGGCTGGGATTAGGGCCGCATTGCTACGCGTGCTTGGAACGTGCCAGGTGGTCTTGTTGTAGGTTACTCCGGGCGCGTTTGGCCGTGTCCGGTCGCTTAACGGCCGGACTCGAAAATTGCCTTAAGAGGCTGCTCTGTACTTCTGCCGTGAGAGCCGCTGTGTGTTCCTCCGTTCGGAGGGAGCATTCAGTGTTTCCGTTGACCGTGATGACTCCTCGAGGGCCTGGCATCTTGAGCTTGAGGTATGCGTAGTGCGGCACCGCGTTGAACTTTGCAAACGCGTTCGCCCGAAAGCGAGCATGATAGCCGCCATGAACGGGACTATATCAAGATTAACTCGCTTCGGAAGTTATCCAGGATCCGAAGACCACTTCTAGTGTAACCAAGCACGTAGAATTGGCCTCTACACTGGTATGACGCCTTTGAAGGTCGTCTTTGTAGGTTTAATCCTTGAGGGTCTATGCCCATCTTGCACAATCGTATCCCGATAAAGTAGGTTCAGTTGCCGCCGCCGTCCATCGAGGACTCGGTGAGGTGAAATCCATCGACGATTGGGTCTAAAACCAATGCGGCGAATCCGCCATGGTGGATCTTGGTGGGGTGGTCCTTGGTCAAAAGTGATCGGGCGGGAGGACCATGGGTTGAACTTTGGGGCGATGGCTCCACACAGATATCGCCCCCGAGTGCACGCTTCCGCTCCCTCTTGGGTATGTGAGTTGCGTATATCATGTTCACCGTCCGCACTTGTGGGGAAAACCTTCATCCTCTATTGTTCGGGCGGCGGGTCTCTTCCTCGTCATCGCTATGCAGCCCCTTGTCATTGTTTTCGCAATTAACTTGCTCGCCTACTTGAATACCCAACAATCCTGTTGGTGTGATTGGCTGGCTTTTGAAGTGCGTGTATCCGCACGAGCGGTCGAGTATTCGGTCCAAATTGGACGGACCGGAGTAGTTCTTTTGAATGGCTTTTTCCGTTGACCGGGTTTGGAGCCTCCGTATCCTCAGTGTTGTCGCCGTTGACGCAGCGTTTGTTTTTGTTGCGACGCGACCGCCATTGCGGTCCTTGTTATCCGGACTGCCAAAGCATTTTTTGAGGTTGTTCTGCGCTGGCTAGCCAGCTGTCCTCTCCGCAGAAGCGGGTCATGAGTGATGTGAGGGCTGCCATGGATTTGGCTTTTCTGTCCTAGGTGCCGGGCCAGCCACTCGTCGCGGATGTTATGTTTGAAGGCTGCGAGGGCCTCTGCATCCGGACGATCAGCGATTTGATTTTTCTTTGTTAAGAAGCTGTGTCCGAACTCGCCTCGCCGATTCGTCTGGGCTGCTGAATTATGTGGCTTAGGTCATCGGCGTCTGGTGGTCGCACATATGTGCCTTGTAAGTTGTCAAGGAATGCGGCTTCCAGGTCCTCCCAACACCCAATTGACTCTGCTGGCAAGCTGTTAAGCCAATGCCGAGCTGGTCCTTTAAGCTTGAGTGGGAGATATTTGATGGCGTGAAGATCGTCACCGCGGGCCATGTGGATATGAAGGAGATAGTCTTCGATCCAAACCGCGGGGTCTGTTGTGCCATCGTAGGATTCAATGTTCACGGGTTTAAACCCTTCAGGGATTTGATGATCCATTACTTCATCTGTAAAGCATAGTGGATGTGCGGCGCCTCTATATTGGGCTATATCACGACGTAGCTCAAGCGAGCTTTGTCTACTGTGTTCCGCCCGGCCGGAGTTGCTGTATCCGGCGCGACGGTAGTCGTCGCGCATCGTGGGGCGCCCATGTGATCCGTAGATCGATCTTGATTGTCTTGCCTTGTCCTCCAATATGTCTCGCAAGTCCGGTGCATTCCCCCGTGGCTTCGTACTTTTCGAGCGATGTCGGGGTACGGTTCTGATGGAGGGCCTAAAGGCCTCTCTGTCGCGGCCACGAGGTGGTCAGTCAGCCGTATTGTGCTTTGGTGATGCAGGTTTATATGCCTCCTCCTCTAATCAGGGAGCAACTTGCATTTGGGGTAGCTTTTGGAGGGGCGTTCGAGTTCATGCTCTTCGGCCGCGAGGACTTCGGTCCATCTGTCGGCCAGCAGGTCTTGATCAGCTTGGAGCTATTGCTGCCTTTTCTTTAGGCTGTTTGCCGTGGCCATAAGCCTGCGTTTAAAATGCTCTTGTTCGACGGGATCCTCAAGCACTACGAATTCGTCATCGTCGAGGCTTGCCTCGTCTCCGGAGGGAGGTATGTAATTATCATCCTCTATCTCTTCGTCTGTCGCTCTCGGATGAGGGCTGGCTTCTCCGTCCTCCTGTGCTGAATCTTGCTGGAGAGGGTTGTCTTCGGCACT
The DNA here is from genome assembly GCA_021437245.1 of Aegilops speltoides. Taxonomy (NCBI): domain Eukaryota; kingdom Viridiplantae; phylum Streptophyta; class Magnoliopsida; order Poales; family Poaceae; genus Aegilops; species Aegilops speltoides. Next base: position 62,232,496 of record CM038147.1, on the reverse strand, counting down.
CTCTGGGGTGTTATTATCTCCAGTGCCGGAATCTCCATTCTTGCTGTGGCAGGATTTAGAGCGGCGCCGCTTAAGCCGACGCTTGGGCTGTTTCTTGGAGGAGTCCTCCTCCGCTTCTTCCTCGCCATTCCCATCCTTTGGGATGTCCACCATGTATATGTCGTATGACGAGGTGGTCTTCCAGTGCCCCATAGGCGCTGGTTCTTGGTCGTCTCCGGCATCGTCGTCCATACCATCGATGTCTTCGGAGTCGTAATCTAGCATGTCGGTTAGATCGTCGACAATGGCTACAAAGTGGGTGGTGGGTGGGCTTTGAATTTCTTCGTCGTCCGCATCCCAACCGTCCTGACCGCAGTCCGGCCAGGTCTCTCCAGATAACGAGAGATACTTTAGCGAATTCAGGATGTCGCCAAAGGGTGAGTGCTGAAAGATGTCCGCGGCGGTGAACCCATGATCGGGCGTAATCGGATTCGATTGGTAGAAGGCGCAGGAGGTTCGGAGTCCGGCGAGGAGTCCGCACCTCGAGTCACGAGCTTTACAAGGGACAAGGTCGAGATTCGCTCTATCGCCATAGAGGTTGCAGCCCCCGAGGCGGTGTCTAGCCACTCGTCCTCGATCCGCTTGATCGGCTCGAACTAAGGGTCGAGCGGACTCATGTGCGGCCTCTGTGGCATTGTCCGCAGCAGAGCTAAATCATGCCCATCGTGGCGGTCACGACGCCGGTCGGTGTGGCTCGAATCCGTCAAGATCAAGTCTCTGCGGATGTCGGCCGTGAAGTTTAGACTTCAAATCTGACCGACGCCGGGCGAAGCTTCGATCTGCTCCGGATGGCTGCTTAATTGGCCCACAATGCAAAGCTGCCGAATACAAAGATCTGTCCGGGGAGAAAAGTCTCACCCTGGACTGCATCGTTGTTGATGATCGAAGGAGCCATCAAGCCTATCGGTGACGACACAGAGGAACTCTCAATGAAAGCACCAATGTCGGTGTCAAAACCGGCGGATCTCGGGTAGGGGGTCCCGAACTGTGCGTCTAGGCGGATGGTAACAGGAGACAAGGGACACGATGTTTTTACCTGTGTTGGGCCCTCTCGATGGAGGTAAAACCCTACTCATGCTTGATTGATATTGATGATATGGGTAGTACAAGAGTGGATCTACCACGAGATCAAGGAGGCTAAACCCTAGAAGCTAGCCTATGGTATGATTGTTGTAATGGTTGTTCGTCCTATGGACTAAAACCCTCCGGTTTATATAGACACCGGAGAGGGCTAGGGTTACACAGAGTCGGTTACAATGGTAGGAGATCTACATATCCGTATTGCCAAGCTTGCCTTCCACGCCAAGGAAAGTCCCATCCGGACATGGGACGAAGTCTTCAATCTTGTATCTTCATAGTCTTGGAGTCCAGCCGATGATGATAGTTCGGCTATCCGGACACCCCCTAGTCCAGGACTCCCTCAGTCCCACCTAGGGTTTGACCCTACAACATCTTGGTATCATGAGCAAGGTTTATTCACATCTCGGAGTCCCATCCCCCCATTTGCTAGCTTGATTTTCTTGTTTTCGTCCAAATTTGAAAATCCCCACAAAAATAGCCCCAACAATTTTTCTTGCAATTTGTTGGATCTTGTGAGATTTGGTTGTTTTGGTCCATGCATTTGATGTTTGGCAAGTGGATCTAGCCCCTCCCCAACAATCCCCACCCTTCCCACCACGAAATTCGCGGAATTTTGCATTTCCCCCTAATTTTCCACCCATCCCGAAGACCACCGGGTATCCGCACCTCGAACCCCCGGGCACCTGCACCCCCGGGCCATTTTGCCCAGCCACCCCCGGGCACCCGCACCACACACCCCCGGGTGCCCGCACCCCCCAACTCAGCCCACTACCAACACCACTTTGGCCATAATTTCCACCTCCCAAGTCCGTTTTTCGTGTTCTTTAGCTCGTTTAGAAGCTCTTGACATCCTCCATCCACTCATCCCACTACCACCACCATTAGCCCCCATCCAAAAAATCATCACAAAACACCCACCTTCCGCATTTGACCGATTTTGGGTTGCCATTTCTGTTTCCTATGGTGTTTCGGCTACTTAGGAGCGTGTGACATCGTCATCACCATCATCGACTCGGAGCAATCTTCACCGCTAACCGTGAGAAAGGATGGTAACCTCGACGACACTTACTCCTACCTTGCTTTTTGCATTGATAGCCCGAGCCACTTTGCGTTACTTACCGATTGAGACTAGCAAGTTGAGAATTGTGTTGGGGAACGGTGCAGAAAATTAAAAAATTTCCTACGGTTTCACCAAGATCCATCTATGAGTTCATCTAAGCAACGACTCAAGGGAGTGAGTTTGCATCTACATACCACTTGTAGATCACGTGCGGAAGCTTGCAAGGGGATGGTGATGATGGAGTCGTACTCGACGTGATTCAGATCACCGATGTCCAAGTGCTGAACGGACAGCACCTCCGCATTCAACACACGTACGGGACGGGAGACGTCTCCTCCTTCTTGATCCAGCAAGGGGGAAGGAGAGGTTGAGGAAGATTGCTCCAACGGCAGCACGACGGCGTGGTGGTGTTGGTGCAGCAGAAGATTCGGCTGAGGCTTCGCAAGCACGTAACGAAGGAGGAGATGTGTTGGGGAGGGGAGGGGCTGCGCCTTGGAGATGTGTACAGCAGCCCTCCCCTCACCCCTCTATTTATAGGGGAAGGGGCAAGGGGGCCGACCCCTCTAGACGGGATCTAGAGGGGGGGCGGCGGCCAGGGAGGGTGGACTTGCCCCCCAAGCAAGCGGGGCGCCCCCTTTAGGGTTTCCCCCCCAACCCTAGGCGCATGGGCCCAAGGTGGGGGGCGCGCCCAGCCCTCCAGGCTGGCTCCTTCCCTTTTGCCCATGTGGCCCTCGGGAGGTGGCCCCTCCGGTGGACCCCGAACCTCTCCGGTGGCCCCAGTACAATACCGATAAGCCCCGAAACTTTCCGGTGTCCGTGACGACAACTTCCCATATATAAAACTTCACCTACGGACCATTCCGAACTCCTCGTGACGTCCAGGGATCTCATCCGGACTCAACAACATTCGTAGTCACATACTAGTCTTCCTAATAACCCTAGCGCCACCGAACCTTAAGTGTGAAGACCCTACGGGTTCGGGAGACATGCAGACATGACCGAGACCACTCTCCGGTGAATAACCAACAGTGGGATCTGGATACCCATGTTGGCTCCCACATGCTCCTCGATGATTTCATCGGTTGAACCACGATGTCGAGGATTCGATCAAACCCCGTATACAATTCCCTTTGTCAATCGGTACGTTACTTGCCCGAGACTCGATCGTCGGTATCCCAATACCTTGTTCGGTCTCGTTACGGCAAGTCACTTTACTCGCATCCGTAATGCATGATCCCGTACAACACCTTTGTCACCTTGAGCTCATTATGATGATGCATTACCGAGTGGGCCCAGAGATACCTCTCCGTCATACGGAGTGACAAATCCAGCCTCGATCCGTGTCAACCCACAGACACTTTCGGAGATACCGTAGTGCACCTTTATAGTCACCCAGTTACGTTGTGATGTTTGATACACCCAAAGCACTCCTACGGTATCCGAGAGTTACACGATCTCATGGTCGAAGGAAGAGATACTTGACATTGGCAAAGCTCTAGCAAACGAACTACACGATCTTTGTGCTATGCTTAGGATTGGGTCTTGTCCATCACATCATTCTCCTAATGATGTGATCCCGTTATCAACGACATCCAATGTCCATAGCCAGGAAACCATGACTATCTGTTGATCACAACGAGCTAGTCAACTAGAGGCTCACTAGGGACATATTGTGGTTTATGTATTCACACGTGTATTACGATTTTCGGATAATACAGTTATAGCATGAATAAAAGACAATTATCATGAACAATGAAATATAATAATACTTTTATTATTGCCTCTAGGGCATATTTCCAATAGTCTCCCACTTGCACTAGAGTCACCAATCTAGTTACATTGTGATGAATCGAACACCCATAGAGTTCTGGTGTTGATCATGTTTTGCTCGCGAGAGAGGTTTAGTCAACGGATCTGCGACATTCAGATCTGTATGTACTTTGCAAATTTCTATGTCTCCATCTTGAACATTTTCACGGATGGAGTTGAAACGACGCTTGATGTGCCTGGTCTTCTTGTGAAACCTGGGCTCCTTGGCAAGGGCAATAGCTCCAGTGTTGTCACAGAAGAGTTTGATCGCCCCGACGCATTGGGTATGACTCCTAGGTCGGTGATGAACTCCTTCACCCAAATCGCTTCATGCGCTGCCTCCGAGGCTGCCATGTACTCCGCTTCACACGTAGATCCCGCCACGACGCTCGCTTCAGCTGCACCAGCCATCTTGCTCCACCATTCAACATATACACGTATCCGGTTTGTGACTTAGAGTCATCCAGATCTGAGTCGAAGCTAGCGTCGGCGTAACCCTTCTGACGAGCTCTTCGTCTCCTCCATAAACGAGAAACATGTCCTTTGTCCTTTTCGGTACTTCAGATATTCTTGACCATCGTCCGGTGTTCCTTGCGGGATTACTTTGGTATCTTGCTACCAAACTTACGGCAAGGTTTACATCAGTGCAGTACACAAAGCATGGCATACATAATAGATCCTATGGCTGAAGCATAGGGGATGACACTCATCTCTTCTTTATCTTTTGCCGTGGTCGGTGACTGAGCCGAGCTCAATCTCACACCTTGTAACATAGGCAAGAACCCTTTCTTGGACTGATCCATTTTGAACCTTTTCAAAATCTTATCAAGGTATGTGCTTTGTGAAAGACCTATGAGGCGTCTCGATCTATCTCTATAGATCTTGATGCCTAATATATAAGCAGCTTCTCCAAGGTCCTTCATTGAAAAACACTTATTCAAGTAGGCCTTAATGCTGTCCAGAAGTTTTGTATCATTTCCCATCAAGAGTATGTCATCTACATATAATATGAGAAATGCTACAGAGCTCCCACTCACTTTCTTGTAAACGCAGCTTCTCCATAAGTGCGCATAAACCCAAACGCTTTGATCATCTCATCAAAGCGAATGTTCCAACTCCGAGATGCTTGCACCAGCCCATAAATGGATCGCTGGAGCTTGCATACTTTGTTAGCGTTCTTAGGATCGACAAAACCTTCGGCTGCATCATATACAGCTCTTCCTTAAGATGTCCGTTAAGGAATGCCGTTTTGACGTCCATCGCCATATCTCATAATCATAGTATGCGGCAATTGCTAACATGATTCGGATGGACTTCACTTCGCCACGGAGAGAATGTCTCATCGTAGTCAATCCCTTGAACTTGTCGATAACCCTTAGCGACAAGTCGAGCCTTATAAATGGTGATATTACCATCGCGTCCGTCTTCTTCTTAAAAATCCATTTGTTTTCTATCGTCGCCGATCATCGGGCAAGTCTGTCAAAGTCCATACTTTGTTTTCATACATGGATTCTATCTCGGATTTCATGGCTTCAAGCCATTTGTTGGAATCTGGGCCCGCCATCGCTTCTTCATAGTTCGAAGGTTCACCGTTGTCTAACAACATGATTTCCAGGACAGGGTTGCCGTACCACTCTGGTGCGGAACGTGTCCTTGTGGACCTACGAAGTTCAGTAGCAACTTGATCCGAAGTACCTTGATCATCATCATTGTTTTCCTCTACAGTTGGTGTGAGCATCACAAGAACATTTTCCTGAGCTGCACCACTTTCCCGTTCGAGAGGTAGTACTTCATCGAGTTCTACTTTCCTCCCACTTACTTCTTTCGAGAGAAACTCTTTTTCTAGAAAGCATCCGTTCTTTGGCAACAAAGATCTTGCCCTCGGATCTTAAGTAGAAGGTATACCCGACAGTTTCCTTAGGGTATCCTATGAAGACGCATTTTTCCGACTTGGGTTCGAGCTTTTCAGGTTGAAGTTTCTTGACATAAGCATCGCATCCCCAAACTTTTAGAAACGACAGCTTAGGTTTCTTCCCAAACCATAATTCATACGGTGTCGTCTCAACGGATTTAGACGGTGCCCTATTTAAAGTGAATGTAGCTGTCTCTAGAGCGTATCCCCAAAATGATAGCGGTAAATCGGTAAGAGACATCATAGACCGCACCATATCCAATAGAGTGCGACATAACGTTCGGACACACCGTTTATTTGAGGTGTTCCAGCGGCGTGAGTTGTGAAACGATTCCACATTTCTTTAAGTGTGTACCAAATTCGTGACTTAAGTATTCTCCTCCACGATCGATCGTAGGAACTTTATCTTTCGGTCATGTTGATTCTCTACCTCATTCTGAAATTCCTTGAACTTTTCAAGGTCTCGGACTTGTGTTTCATTAAGTAGACATACCCATATCTACTCAAGTCATCGGTGAGAGTGAGAACATAACGATATCCTCCATGAGCCTCAACGCTCATTGGACCGCACACATCGGTATGTATGATTTCCAACAAGTTGGTTGCTCGCTCCATTGTTCGGAGAACGGAGTCTTGGTCATTTGCCCATGAGGCATGGTTCGCATGTGTCAAACGATTCATAATCAAGAGACTCTAAAAGTCCATCAGCATGGAGCTTCTTCATGCGCTTGACACCAATGTGACCAAGGCGGCATTGCCACAAGTATGTGGGACTATCGTTATCAACTTTACATCTTTTGGCATCCACACTATGAACATGTGTAATATTACGCTCGAGATTCATTAAGAATAAACCATTGACCATCGGAGCATGACCATAAAACATATCTCTCATATAAATCGAACAACCATTATTCTCAGACTTAAATGAGTAGCCATCTCGTATTAAACGAGATCCAGATACAATGTTCATGCTCAAACTTGGCACTAAATAACAATTATTAAGGTTCAAAACTAATCCCGTGGGTAAATGTAGAGGCAGCGTGCCGACGGCGATCACATCGACTCTGGAACCATTCCCGACGCGCATCGTCACCTCGTCCTTCGCTAGTCTCCGTTTATTCCGCAGCTCCTACTGTGAGTTACAAATATGAGCAACGACACCGGTATCAAATACCCATGAGTTACTACGAGTACTGGTAAGGTACACATCAATTACATGTATATCAAATATACCTTTGGTGTTGCGGCCTTCTTATCCGCTAAGTATTTGGGGCAGTTCCGCTTCAAAGGACCCTTCCCTTGCAATAAAAGCACTCAGTCTCGTGCTTGGGTCCATTCTTTGACTTCTTCCCGTAATCGGCTTACGGGCGCCGCAACATCCTTGCCGTCCTTCTTGAAGTTCTTCTTGCCCTTGCCCTTCTTGAACTTAGTGGTCTTATTGACCATCAACACTTGATGTTCTTTCTTGATTTCAGCCTCTCACGACTTCAAAGATCGAGAACACTTCAGAATGGTCTTCACCATCCCTCGCATGTTGTAGTTCATCACAAAGCTCTTGTAGCTTGGTGGGAGCGATTGGAGGATTCTGTCAATGACCGCCTCATCTGGGAGGTTAATGTTCATTTGGGTCATACGGTTGTGCAACCTGGACATCTTGAGGATGTGCTCACTTGTGTAACTGTTTTCCTCCATCTTACAATCTGTAGAACTTGTCGGAGACATCATATCTCTCGACCGGGCATGAGCTTGAAAACTAGTTTCAGCTCTTCAAACATCTCATATGCTCCGTGATGCTCAAAACGCTTTTGGAGTCCCGGTTCTAAGTGTAAAGCATGCCGCTTCGAACGAGGGAGTAATCATCAAGACGAGTTTGCCAAGCGTTCATAACGTCTTGGTTCTTCGACGGAGCGTCACCTAGCGGTCCTTCTAGGACATATTGCTTCTCGGCAGCTATGAGGATGATCCTCGTGTTCGGACCCGATCCATATAGTTGCTGCCATCATCTTTCAGCTTGGTTTTCTAGGAACGCGTTGAAGTTCATGTTGACATGAGCGTTGGCCATTTGATCTACAAGACATATTTGCAAAGGTTTTAGACTAAGTTCATGATAATTAAGTTCATCTAATCAAATTATGAACTCCCACTCAGATTAGACATCCCTCTAGTCATCTAAGTGTTACACGATCCGAGTCGACTAGCCCGTGTCCGATCATCACGTGAGACGGACTAGTCATCGTCGGTGAACATCTTCATGTTGATCGTATCTTCCATACAACTCGTGTTCGACCTTTCGGTCTCCGTGTTCCGAGGCCATGTCTGCACATGCTAGGCTCGTCAAGTTAACCCTAAGTGTTTTGCTGTGTAAAACTGTCTTACACCCGTTGTATGTGAACGTAAGGATCTATCACACCCGATCATCACGTGGTGCTTGAAACGATTTAACTGTAGCAACGGTGCACAGTTAGGGATAACACTTCTTGAAATTGTTGTAAGGGATCATCTTATTTACTACCGTCGTCCTAAGTAAACAAGATGCATAAACATAATAAACATCACATGCAATTATATAGTTGTGACATGATATGGGCAATATCATATAGCTCCATTGATCTCCATCTTCGGGGCTCCATGATCATCTTGTCACCGGCTTGACACCATGATCTCCATCATCATGATCTACATCATCGTGTCTTCATGAAGTTGTCACGCCAACGACTACTTCTACTTCTATGGCTAATGCGTTTAGCAATAAAGTAAAGTAGTTTACATGGCGTTCTTCAATGACACGCAGGTCATACAAAAAATAAAGATGACTCCTATGGCTCCTGCCGGTTGTCATACTCATCGACATGCAAGTCGTGAATCCTATTACAAGAACATGATCTCATACATCACAATTCATCATTCATCACAACTTCTGGCCATATCACATCACATGATCAATCGCTGCAAAAACAAGTTAGACGTCCTCTAATTGTTGTTGCATCTTTTACGTGGCTGCAATTGGGTTCTAGCAAGAACGTTTTCTTACCTACGAATAACCACAACGTGATTTTGTCAACTTCTATTTACCCTTCATAAGGACCCTTTTCATCGATTCCGCTCCAACTAAAGTGGGAGAGACAGACACCCGCCAGCCACCTTATGCAACTAGTGCATGTCAATCGGTGGAACCGGTTTCACGTAAGCGTACGTGTAAGGTTGGTCCGGGCCGCTTCATCCCAGAATACCCCTGAAGCAAGAAAAGACTAGTAGTGGCAAGCAAGTTGACAAGATCCACGCCCACAACAAAATTGTGTTCTACTCGTGCATTAGAGAACTACCCATAGACCTAGCTCATGATGCCACTATTGGGGAACGGTGCAGAAAATTAAAAATTTTCCTACGGTTTCACCAAGATCCATCTATGAGTTCATATAAGCAACGAGTCAAGGGAGTGAGTTTGCATCTACATACCACTTGTAGATCACGTGCGGAAGCTTGCAAGGGGATGGTGATGATGGAGTCGTACTTGACGTGATTCAGATCACCGATGTCCAAGTGCTGAACGGATAGCACCTCCGCGTTCAACACACGTACGGGACGGGAGACGTCTCCTCCTTCTTGATCCAGCAAGGGGGAAGGAGAGGTTGAGGAAGATCGCTCCAACAGCAGCACGACGACGTGGTGGTGTTGGTGCAGCAGTACTCCAACAGGGCTTCGCAAGCACGTAACGGAGGAGGAGATGTGTTGGGGAGGGGAGGGGCTGCGCCTTGGAGATGTGTACAGCAGCCCTCCCCTCACCCCTCTATTTATAGGGGAAGGGGCAAGGGAGGCCGACCCCTCTAGATGGGATCTAGAGGGGGGCGGCGGCCAGGGAGGGGGGACTTGCCCCCCAAGCAAGGGGGGCGCCCCCTTTAGGGTTTCCCCCCAACCCTAGGCGCATGGGCCCAAGGTGGGTGGCGCGCCCAGCCCTCCAGGGGCTGGCTCCCTCCCCTTTGCGGCCCATGTGGCCCTCCGGGAGGGGTGGCCCCTCCCGGTGGACCCTCGGAACCTCTCCGGTGGCCCCGGTACAATACCGATAAGCCCCCGAAACTTTCCGGTGTCCGTATGACAACTTCCCATATATAAAACTTCACCTCCGGACCATTTCGGAACTCCTCGTGACGTCCAGGATCTCATCCGGGACTCCTAACAACATTCGGTAGTCACATACTAGTCTTCCTAATAACCCTAGCGTCACCGAACCTTAAGTGTGAAGACCCTACGGGTTCGGGAGACATGCAGACATGACCGAGACCACTCTCCGGTCAATAACCAACAACGGGATCTGGATACCCATGTTGGCTCCCACATGCTCCTAGATGATTTCATCGGTTGAACCACGATGTCGAGGATTCGATCAAACCCCGTATACAATTCCCTTTGTCAATCGATGCGTTACTTGCCCGAGACTCGATCGTCGGTATCCCAATACCTTGTTCGGTCTCGTTATCGCAAGTCACTTTACTGCACCATAATGCATGATCCCATGGCCAACACCTTGGTCACCTTGAGCTCATTATGATGATGCATTACCGAGTGGGCCCAGAGATACCTCTCCGTCATACGGAGTGACAAATCCATCTCGATCCGTGTCAACCCAGCAGACACTTTCGGAGATACCGTAGTGCACCTTTATAGTCACCCGATTCGTTGTGACGTTTGATACACCCAAAGCACCCTACGGTATCCGGGAGTTACACGATCTCATGGTCGAAGGAAGAGATACTTGACATTGGCAAAGCTCTAGCAAACGAACTACACGATCTTTGTGCTATGCTTAGGATTGGGTCTTGTCCATCACATCATTCTCCTAATGATGTGATCCCGTTATCAACAACATCCAATGTCCATAGCCAGGAAACCATGACTATCTGTTGATCTCAACGAGCTAGTCAACTAGAGGCTCACTAGGGACATATTGTGGTCTATGTATTCACACGTGTATTACGATTTCCGGATAATACAGTTATAGCATGAATAAAAGACAATTATCATGAACAATGAAATATAATAATACTTTTATTATTGCCTCTAGGGCATATTTCCAACAAATTGCCGGGCCACACTATTGTGCACCGTAGTGATCGTGTTATCATCTTTGTGCCATAAGTCTCTCCCGTGCATATCATACATACTTGTCTCATATCATACTCGGCTCGAGCATCAAGCATAGAAAAAAAAGAAGAGAAGAAAAGCTTTTAAGCAAAAGAGGAGCAACAAAGAGCTTGTAAGCAATAGAGTTGAGCCATTCGCATACCTATATCATCTTGGTCATCGCATATATACCATAGTTGGGATTGAAGATGACACGGTTCTCTCATAGGTAGGTGCACAAGTGTATCTTGCCCATTTGATCAATCGAGCTAGTGTCTCTCGAGCATTCGCACAACAAGAGAATTTTCCGTGGTTGCACATTTTGAGCTCACTCCTTGGTTGTGCGGATCCATCTATCTTCCGTGCGTGTGTACCTAGTGATACCTTTGGGTTTGATCTATTTGCTTTACTTGCATTTTTGTGAACCTTCTCAACCTTATCGATATCTTGACTAACATTTGCTTGAAATTTTTGCCACCATCCTAACCGAGCTACTCCATAAGCCTCTTACTTGTAGGTGTGAGAAACAAACCCGGTTCCAATTCTCCTATTGTGGCATTACATTGAGTGACACTTGTTACATCTTCAATCCTCGGAGAAGGTAACTTTGGTATTGTTCTCTCATTTTCCTACTCACCCACTTGGTTATGATGGATAGGCCAAACTCGTCATCGAACCCACTTTTCGAGGAGCAAGGTGATGATTCCGGCTTCGTCTCCAAGAACCACTTCTTCATCGCGCAATGAGCGCTTCATCAAGAAAATGTTGCATTGGGTGAACGCTTGGAGCAACTCGCCTCCGACCTTCGTCAAAACATCGACGACAAATTCAACACAAAAATGGAAGAGCTCCGCAACATGATCGTGCGACGCCCGTCTTCCTCATCCGCTTCGTCAAGATGGTGCCACTCAAGTCACCGTACAAGTCGGCAATCTATGGACTACTCCTCTTATGATGCAAGTCCTCCACGAGCTCGCCTTCCTCGACGTGATCATCCTCAAGATCACCAAGCTCAAGAAAATCCATTCCATGGCAATGGCTTACAAGACCGAGTTCAAGCACGTGAACGGATGCGACACCAAGTCCCTCAAGGAGCAGTGGAGCAAGAGCAAATACCTCCACAAGTACCACGTCAAGTCCCTCAAGACGGTGATGCACTTCGACAAGCACAAGAGCGCCGTGAAGCACAAGCACTCGAAGCTCAACGCACACTCGACGAGGCCACTAGAGCCGTCGAAGACCGCAACCGCCAAGTGCGAGAACAAGAGGAAGCTTTTCATCGCGAGATACAAGAAGAAGTGGCAAGACGCGAAGAGCAACAAGAAAGGCGCAACCAAGCGCAAATTCCTCGCCCTCCTCCAAGACAAGAGAGACACTAGGTGGAACAAGTGCTTCAAGGCCCTCCTCCATGCCAAGAGCGACATCACAAGGAACGAGCATTTGAGGACTTTCCAAGGCAATAGCGATATCACAACCGCTATCAAGATGAAGAACTTCGCTACGGCAAGCTCAAGTTCACCATGCCAAAGTTCTCCGGAAGCAATGATCCCGAAGAATATCTCTCTTGGGCATTGAAGGTGGACAAGATTTTTCACCTCCACAACTACTATGAAGAAAAGAAGATCGCCATGGCCTCCCTCGAGTTCCAAGACTACGTCCTCATTTGGTGGGAACAAGTGATCGAGCGACGACATACAAGAGGCGAACCACCAATCACAACTTGGGAAGCAATGAAGGAAGTCATGAGAGCCCGCTTTGTGCCTACTCCCTACACTTGAGATATTTTCAAGAAGTTGCAACTCCTCAAGCAAGGCACAAAGACGGTGGAAGAATACAACCAAGAAATGGAGATTGCCATGATACAAGCCAATGTCAAGGAAGATGACGAGCAAACAATGGCACGCTTCTTGAACGGCCTCAACCACCCAATCAAGCGGATCGCCGACTTCCAACCATACTCCAACCTTCTTGAGCTAGTTCATCAAGCGACCAAGGCCGAGTGACAAGTGCAAGATGACTTCAAATACGCCAAGTACTCGTCCAAGACCTACGGCTCCTACTCTCAAGCTCCCGCGACTTTGGCACCTCCTACATCAACTCGAGCATCACCAAGTACCGGCGACAAGTCAAGTTCCAAGCAAATGGCACCTTCCTCGACTCGTCCTCCGGCAAGCACCTACAAATCCAAGACTCCTTCATCTTCGGCGACTACCGATGATCCCGTCAAGACAAGTTCAATCAAGTGCTTCACATGTGGCGGCCGAGGACACAAGTCCTTCCAATGCACCAACAAGCGAACAATGATCTTCAACAATGATGGCACATACGACTCAGTGAGTGAAGAAGAAATGGAAACCATTGAGCACGTGGCCATGCACCGGCGCGTGAACGAAGATGAAGATGATCAAGTCTTTTGTGACAACAACTCAAGTCCCTCTCTCGTGGTCTCCAAGGTCTTGACACTCCAACACCACCAAGACGAAGACCAACGGTGCCACATCTTCCACACCAAGGCCGACATCAATGGGAGCTCTGTCAAGGTCATCATCGACGGAGGTAGTTGTCACAACTTGGAAAGTGAGGAGCTATGTTCCAAGCTGCAATTGGTCAAGACGAAGCACCCCCATCCCTACAAGGTGCAATGGCTAAGCGACTCCAGCACTATTCAAGTGGAGCACATGGTGAGGGAGTCCTGGATTAGGGGGTATTTGGACAGCCGGACTATATACTTTGGCCGGACTGTTGGGCCGTGAAGATACAAGACTCAAGACTTCGTCCCGTGTCCTGATGGGACTCTCCTTTGCGTGGAGGACAAGCTTGGCGATCCGGATAATAGATTTCCTTCTTTGTAACCGACTCTATGTAAACCCTAGACCCCTCCGATATCTATATAAACCGGAGGGTTTAGTCCTTAGAGGCACAATCATAATCATCATAGGATAGCTTCTAGGGTTTAGCCTCTACGATCTCGTGGTAGATCAACTCTTGTAATACTCATATCATCAAGATCAATCAAGCAGGAAGTAGGGTTTTACCTCCATCGAGAGGGCCCGAACCTGGGTAAAACATCGTGTCCCTTGCCTCCTGTTACCATTAGCCTTAGACGCACAGATCGGGACCCCCTACCCGAGATCAGCCGGTTTTGACACCGGCATTGGTGCTTTCATTGAGAGTTCCTCTGTGTCGTCGCTGCAAGGCTCGATGGCCCGTCTTGTTGTCAAGGACAACATCACCTCTGTGGGAGCACTGGCGACAGGCCAAACTCTCCGACTAGGCGGCTTTGTCATGGCCGCCCGATCGGCTTCAGCACCGACGATGACCTCTCGGGTCATCAAAAACAGCCTCCATGTCAACTCGGAACTCGCCGAACAGATGGATCAAATGGAGCTCTCCTCCCTTAATGAGCTCTTGGATCGCATCGCTGTTTTGGAGTCGCTACAAACTATGATCGGATTGGGCTTAAACCCGACCAAAGGGATATTAAATCCCCGCCGGTCACCCACGAGATAGCGGTAGTGGAGGAGCCACACATGGATTATCCCTCTATTTTGAGGACGAACTATGTCCAGATTACCGAGCTCTTCGAGCCGGATACCCGTTCGCGGGAGGACATGACCCGGGCCCCGAAGTTATAATCGGGCAACGGGCCGGAAAAATCGTGCAGCACCCCGAAGCCCGAGCTGCCAAGCCCGAAAGCTCCTCTGCCACTGGACGTTAGATCGGGTCAGAATCCAGATTTAACTACGCCCACCCACCCAGACTTAAACCGTCTCTCCCATATCAGACAAGAGCCCTAAGAGACAGTACATCGCTACTGGGCCAGATTCCCCCTTGTGATAAACAAGGTCAAGGACTGTCGGGAGGAAGATGCAATCTCACTATTCTGTAAAAACTGCACGAGCAAAGGGATCCTTAATGCTATAAGTCGCCGTGACATAGTACACTTTGCTGACTTAGCAGCCATAGTACAGAAGTACTGTGCAATGGAAAGCACTTGGAAAACCCAAACCGACTTTTGGGATAATCTGGCTCTCACTAAATCCTTTGTCTGAGCTAAAAGGGCAAACTCTCGTAAGTTACCCGATCCAATTCCCAAAAAACCAAAGCCCACTCCAAGGCATGGAACTGTATTGGAAGAATGGCTCAATGGGCCATGCAAAATTCACAAGACGCCGGATAGTATGCCACAAGTTCACCAAATGGATAGAAAGCCAAACCGGTCAAAATCAGCGAATCCGGACCAGTGATAGACTTCATATCGGGGTTGTACACGTTCTGACGTCCCTACATCATCACCGACAATGGCTCAAACTTCACGGTGATGAAGTAAAAACTTGGTGCGCAACATGGGCATTAAGCTCGATTATGCCTCCGTCTACCATCCCCAAACAAGCGGCCGGTGGAACATGCAAGCGTTCTCATCATGAGCGGCATCAAAGACTAGTGCGGTCCTTGATAGAATCGAACACGCCTTTGGTCGAGGAGCTCGACTCCGTACTCACGGGGCTGCGGACCACGCCGAATCGCACCACCGGATACACACCATTTTTATGGTGTACGGTGCCATGATACTACCTGCGACATAATCCACGACTCACCTCACGTGCGCATGTGCGAAGAGAAGGAAGCCGAGTTAGATCGGCGGGACAACAGATGCCCCGAAGAGGGCGGCGTCGCAAAAGCCCGCTGCACATTCTATCGATGGCGAGGCTCGAAGGTATCAAAGTAGAAGTGCGGGCCAAAACTTATAATATTGGCGAACTTGTTCTCGCCTACCGGAGCAGAAGAAGGACAAGCTCAAAAGTCAAAACTAAGTGGGAGGGTCCCTTCATTATTGATAAAGTTCTCACCGGAGGAGCGTACCGCCTGCGTAATGCATCCGACAACAGACTCGAGCGAACCCATGGAGCGGCGGACTCAGGAGATTCTCGCCCGAACTCGGTGTTCGTCTTCTTACCCCCGCCCTTTTTATTATGTTCCTCCCCTTTTTTCCTTTCTCGCCCTTCTTCCTTCTTCACACAAAGTATTCAATACAGTGCGGATGCTCGGATCCCTCCGGCCGCACCATGTGTGTAAACCATACCTGGAGGCTTCCCATCTGAAGCTAAATATAAGTACTTTCATGGCGTCTTGCCTATCACATATCGTTCTTCTTCCATATGTGCCTTTTATTCACCATTATATGCATCGAACGCATAGCCTTAGAGCATGTTGGATACTCCGCAGTTGCGTAAAGGCGAGGATCTTCTTGTAAGCCATAAAGCAGAGCAACATCCTGCCGAAGACAACAATGCGGTACTGACAGTCTTCGAGACTTTCGCCTCAAATAATAGATGCAAACGAGCTCATCGAAATTTCGCTGAAGTCTGCCATGTGGCAAAAATAAATCCGTGGAACGACACTGCTATAACTTTCAGTGCCAGTGACGAACCTCAGTTCCAGATAGTCCGGGCAACAACCGCTTTGTTCCTTAGCCCAATCGTGGACGGCTTTCGGCTCACTAAAGTACTCATGGACGGTGGAAGCGGATTAAACTTGATCTATGAAGAAACACTCAACAAGATGGAAATTGACAAAAGCCGCATTGAGCAAAGCGGCACAACCTTCAGGGGAATCATCCCTAGCCGGGAGGCACGGTGTGCGGGAAAAATCACACTCGATGTGGTATTCGGCACCCCAGAGAATTATAGGTCCGAAGAAATCACATTCCAAGTGGCTCCTTTCAGCAGCGGATACCACGCCCTTTTAGGGCGGGATGCATTCACAAGCTTTCAAGCTATACCCCATTATGGGTACATGAAGCTTAAAATGCCCGGACCCAATGGAATCATCACTCTAGCCAGTGATCCGGACGTCGCACTCCGCGTCGAAAATAAAACTGCAGCACTAGCCCTGGAAGCATTATCCGAAGCCCTAGCGGTCGAAGAACTAACAACGATGCACGCCACAGTGGACAGGGACGACGTGATACTTGACAAACGACCCAAGTCCACCTTGTTTAAATCCGCAGACGAGATAGTCAAATTCCAGGTCCATCCAATGGACCCCACGAAGACAGCTTCCATCGGGACACAGTTGAGCCCCACAATGGACGCCGCACTACGAGACTTCCTACGTGAGAATTGGGACATTTTCGCCTGGCATCCTTCGGACATGCCGGGCATCCCACGCAGGCTGGCCGAACACAGCCTCAATATACTGAAAGGATACAAGTGAGTCAAACAGACTCTTAGACGCTTCTCAGAGCCTAAACGGCAAGCCATGGGAGAAGAGCTAGCCAAGCTACTTGAGGCTGGATTCATTAGAGATATCAAGCATCCGAATTGGCTGGCAAATCTGGTAATGGTACCAAAGAAGGACAAATCATGCGCCTATGCGTCGATTTCAAAGATCTCAACAAGGCCTGCCCCAAGGATCCCTTCCCCCTCCCTCGCATCGACCAAATCATCGACGCCACCGCAGGACATGACTCACTATGTTTCCTCGACGCATACTCCGAATACCATCAAATAAAGATGGCAGAGTCCGACCAAGCCGCAACGGCCTTCATAACGCCATATGGTCCTTTCTGCTTCAATATTATGCCTTTCGGGCTTAAAAATGCAGGCGCAACCTATCAACACATGATTCAAACATGCCTGGAGAAGCAAATCGGCAAAACAGTTGAGGCATATGTGGACGATGTAGTCATAAAAACAAGACACGTCGAAACCTTAATAGATGACTTGAGACTTACATTCGACAACCTCCGAACATACGACATCAAGCTCAACCCGAAAAAATGCGTTTTTGGCGTACCCCCCGGGAAGTTTCTCAGCTTCATCATTTCCAACAGAGGAATCGAAGCAAATCCAGCAAAAATCCGAGCTCTGTCACAGTTGGCTATCCCAACAGACCTCAAGCATATCCAGAAACTAGCTGGATGCGTGGCTGCCTTAAGCCGCTTTATCTCCCGATTAGGAGAAAAGACACTACCTCTTTACCGCCTTCTTCGATGCACCGAACACTTCGTGTGGACGGATGCAGCCGCGGCCGGACTGGATGAAATAAAGACCTTATTGGCCAGTAATCCAGTCCTGACAGCGCCAAATATTGGCGAACCTATGCTATTGTACATAGCTGCAACACATCAAGTTGTAAGCGCATTGCTCGTCGTCGAACGAGAAGCAGATGGATACAAATTCCCACTCCAAAAGCCGGTATATTACGTGTCCACGGTCCTCACCCCATGCAAATCCTGATACCCACACTATCAAAAGATAGAATACACGGTCTTCATGGCATCCCGGAAGCTACGACACTACTTCCAGGAGTGTTCGATTACGGTGGCCTCCTAAGTACCACTCAATGACATAATAAACAACCGCGATGCTATGGGACGGATTGCTAAATGGGCCATCGAGCTCCTTCCATTCGACATAACATACAAACCATGGCGGGCCATTAAGTCGCAAGTATTGGCTGACTTTGTCGCTGAATGGACAGAAGCCGAACTCCCTAAAGAGTACGGCATGTACTCTAATTGGATCATGCACTTCGATGGCTCTAAAATGCTGGCCGGATTGGGAGCAGGTGTAGTCCTGACTTCCCCCACCGGAGACACGGTCCTATACATACTCCAAATATTATACACAGACTCCAACAACGCAACCGAATACGAGGCTCTATTGCATGGTCTTCGGATGGCAGTATCTATGGGCATTCAACGCCTGGAGGTGCGCGGGAATTCAAACCTCGCAATATCACAAATAAACAGAGATTTGATGCCAAGGATCCGAAAATGGCGGCCTACCGTAACGCCGTCCTCAAAATGTCAGCTTGGTTTGAGGGGCTCGAATTCCACCATGTGGCTCGAGAAAACAATCAAGCGGCGGATATCCTCGCCTGCATCAGCGCTAAACGCGACCCTGTCCCACCTAACATATTCCTGGAAAGGCTGTTCAAGCCATCTGCGGTATGGGAAGGGGAGTCTGGTAACATTAGCCCGGATCCAAATACAACCCCAGATTCCGAACCATCTGACGTAATCGGAGGCTCCGCCACCGAAATAAGACCTTCGGCCCATGAAATCATGGCTGTAATCGCCTCGTGGACCAAGCCTTTCTTGGCCTACCTAAATAGACAGGAGCTCCCCGAGGACCAAAATGAAGCACGTTGTATTGTGCAGCATTCCAAGGCCTACAAAGTCCATGAGGGAGAACTCTATAAGAAAAGTGCGACCGGAGTGCTCCAAAGATGCATCTCCAAAGAGGAAGGGCGGCAACTCTTGGCTGAAATCCATGCCGGACTCGGCGGGCACCACTTCATGCTCGGCACTTGTCGCCAAGGCCTTCCAGACAGCTTTTATTGGCCGACAACCCGAGCAGACGCACAAGGCCTTGTCCAACACTGTGTTGGTTGCCAGCTCTTTGCCAATCAGAGTCATATGCCCCCTACCGCTCTCCAAACAATCCCGATTACTTGGCCCTTCGTGGTCTGGGGGTTGGATATGGTCGGACCTCTTAAAGGGGAATGCCATAAGAAAAAAATACTTATTGGTCATGGTGGACAAGTTCACCAAATGGATAGAAGCCAAACCAGTCAAAATCAACGAATCCGGACCAGTGATAGACTTCATATCAGGGGTTGTACACCGTTACGACGTCCCTACATCATCACCGACAATGGCTCAAACTTCACAGCTGATGAAGTAAAAACTTGGTGCGGCAACATGGGCATTAAGCTCGATTATGCCTCCGTCTACCATCCCCAAACAAACGGCCAGGTGGAACATGCAAACGTTCTCATCATGAGCGGCATCAAACCCAGACTAGTGCGGTCCTTGATAGAATCGAACACGCACTGGGTCGAGGAGCTCGACTCCGTACTCTGGGGGCTGCGGACCACGCCGAATCGCACCACCGGATACACACCATTTTTTATGGTGTACGGTGCAAAAGCAGTACTACCCTGCGACATAATCCACGACTCACCTCACGTGCGCATGTACGAAGAGAAGGAAGCCGAGTTAGATCGGCAGGACAACTTAGATGCCCTGGAAGAGGAGCGCGACGTCGCAAAAGCCCGTTGCACATTCTATCAGTAGCAGGCTCGAAGGTATCAAAGCAGAGAAGTGCGGGCCAAAACTTATAATATTGGCGAACTTGTTCTACGCCTACCGGAGCAGAAGAAGGACAAGCTCAAAAGTCAAAACTAAGTGGGAGGGTCCCTTCATTATTGATAAAGTTCTCACCGGAGGAGCGTACCGCCTGCGTAATGCATCCGACAACAGACTCGAGCCGAACCCATGGAACGCGGCCAGACTCCGGAGATTCTACGCCTAGTGCCGAACTCAGTGTTCGTCTTCTTACCCCCGCCCTTTTTATTATGTTCCTCCCCTTTTTTCCTTTCTCGCCCTTCTTCCTTCTTCACACAAAGTATTCAATACAGTGCGGATGCTCGGATCCCTCCGGCCGCACCATGTGTGTAAACCATACCTGGAGGCTTCCCATACAGAAGCTAAATATAAGTACTTTCATGGCGTCTTGCCTATCACATATGCGTTCTTCTTCCATATGTGCCTTTTATTCACCATTATATGCATCGATATGACTTAAGATGTGGCCATGCTGGGTTGCCTGGCTCTTGTGTTTATGCCCTATGTTCCCGTTAATTCGGCTAGGGCATAAGGGGAGCACCTCTGCGATTGTTACTGCCGGTTCAGTCGGATGTGTACCTCAGACTGGGTGAAGCTGAAAGCTAGCATTCTTAAGGGAATATTCGGTCGGTGAACAAAAGATGTTTCTTTCGTTTATTACAACGTGAATCCCCAGAAGTTTTGTATCCTGCGATTTTGTTCGCAGTCCGAACATGTACATTGATGCATGCGTACCCAGGGAAAGGAACCCCTAACAGAACTATTCTCCCTGGAAGATGTTTCTTACTACCCATGTAATATAACACAATTAGTTGGGTACTTGTCTGTTCAAGCACTTATGACCCCTATGCCTGGTTTCCACGCATACCCCAGTTCTGCATAACTGAGCGGGTATTCGGATACACCCCGGACTATCGGATCCGGGGGCTGAAGCAAAAAGGTCCGCCATGACAAATGATTTTTACACTACAAGAAATATGTCAACTTGTGACCCTCACTATTATTGGTTGAAAGGTCATAGTTTTTCATTTGCGACCTTTTGTGACCAAAAAAGAAGGTCAAAAGTCGAGGGTCATTAATCGACTATAGCGACCTTCTCGTGATATGTAAAAGGTCGTTGGTTCTTTGAC
This sequence comes from Aegilops speltoides, assembly GCA_021437245.1. Taxonomy (NCBI): domain Eukaryota; kingdom Viridiplantae; phylum Streptophyta; class Magnoliopsida; order Poales; family Poaceae; genus Aegilops; species Aegilops speltoides. The sequence continues at coordinate 62,211,209 of CM038147.1, read as the reverse complement.
CAAATTTTTGGTCACTAGCAACCTCCCTGTGCCACGAGGCATCCAAAGCGTGGCAAGTCGATGTGGCACAAGATTCAGCCGGTCCAATTAGGTGTTTTACATGGGCCGAGCCCATTAATTCAGCCCATTTATTATTTGGCCAAACCCAATAAATCAGCCTATTTTTTATTTGCTTTCCGGTAATTTTGGTCACCACATGGGCCAAGCCCAACAATTCATCTTTTATTTTGGTACGACGTGGGCTTTTGGGCTCTAGAGTTTCAGATTTTATTTTTTTCAAGATAAGGGTCCACTAGTATAATGGGTCCTAATTGTCGTTCTAATAAGTAGGCCCCAGGTTGTCGTGGATTATATTCCTCATATTTCAGCGATCCAATAAATATTTACACAATGCTTCAAACAGAGCACAACAAAATATCATGAAAACATAGTTCACGTCATGAATATAATCAAACAGAGCCAAACTTGGCACATTACAACCAAACATGGTTCACATCGTAACTAGTTCACATCGGGTAACACAACTAAAAAATCGAAAAAAACCTAGCTATCTAAGTATAACTAGCTCCAATAAGCTAGAACTCTATGTTTCTCCCAACTTCTTCGTCCCGGAGCTCACGGCTAAACATGAATGAAGGACATCATCGCAAGTTATCAAACAAAATTGTTAGGAACAAAATAAAGGCAAATCTAAAAGACATTAACTTGTAGGCGATCTGTGTGCATAAATAAGAGTAAGCAAAATGAGGCAAAATCGGTGAATAATAGTAACTAACAAAGAGCGAGTAAAACTACTCCAAATACATCAGGTTTACAATCCTACTAAATGCGACATTTTTATCATTTAAGCATGGAATGATTTGATTCAAGAGTACAGACTTGCTACACTATAGGGGTAATTCAAGACAAGTTAACATAAGAAGTTGACAAAATAAATATAAACAGTGCAAATCAGTTAATTGAACATTCGAACATCCAAAGAAAAGAAGTAATTCAAGACAAATTAATTTGTTGTCACAAGAGAATTCTCCTACACGCTCTGCATCCACAAGGAAAGTTCAATATCCTTCCCTTGGTAGTACTCAAATCAGCCCAAGACCAAGATAATTTTTAACAAAACTATAGAAGTTACTCCATGCTTTAACAAAAATACATAAACTATGAGAGTATTGATCATGTAACATAGCATAAGTAGTCACAAGATCAAAGAAAAACAAACCAAAATAATAGACAAAGAAAGGTAAATGGTTCGAGAAATAGGACTGTCTTTTTGGTAGTATTCGATTAATCGAACACACAGCCAAGTACTAGCAAGTGAAACATGATTCAAGAACTACTCATACAGAAATCAAGATCACTGGGTAGCATACTAAGTATTCTCACAGAATTTTTCACCAATTAACCCATGTCCATGCAACGATTCATGTGGTCATATGCGATCAAAGCAAAACAGACAGAGTTTTAGATTTACAACTAGTAAAGATCTTCTGCGTGATCCTTGAAGAAGAGAAGGTAAGAGGATCCTTGGGGAAGATCGGCAGTGGTGAAGAGGAGCAGCGGCGGTTGTCGGTCGAGGCGGCGGGAGGGGCCCAAGGTTCAAGCTCCCCGCCCCCTCGTTCGGTGTCAGGAGGAGAGGCCGCCGCCAGCCTCCCAAACCCTCTTCTCACCTCCTCAAGGAAAATAAACAGCCCAAATATACTTTAGGATGAACTACCACAATCTTAAATAGTTTATACAATGATCCAAAGATGCTACCGAGTGACCCAGCCCTCGATAGCAAAAGTATTACTAGCTAGTAATAATTTCTGAATTTACATGTTGAGCTGCATATTGATTTGGCGTAAAACTCGGATATGACATGAGGCGAGAAGATGTGGCAAACAATCGCACGCCAGTCCAATCATCTACCATGTCTCCCATCATTAAATCATCGCCCTAATCCTCCCGTGAAGAGATGAATTTCTTCCGAGAAAAATAAAATAAGGGCTCGCCAGCGGAACGGGCTGGTGCCCCCATCCCCTTCGCCGCGGCGGATCCGCCTAGATCGAACCGCTACTACACTCTCCCGAAAACTGGATCGGACGGATCGACGCAGCGTCTCGAACCGACCAGCGGCATGGACATAATCGACAAAAGTAATTCACAAACATAATCGAACCGAACGGAAAAGGAGAGGGCTACCTTGGGGACATCACCGCCGCCGCCGGCAGGAGGGTGCCACGCGGCGAGGGAAGACTAGCGGTCAAAGCCGGAGCGCCGGTGGTCGAAGCTGCCGGCACACGACGACGTCGGCCGACGAGAGCCGCAGGGAGGCTCTTCTCCCCGTGACGGTGGGGAAGGTGGACATCGAGCGCCCATCGTGGGCCCAGATCGAAGCCCTTGGCAACGACGGATCTAGCAGCGCGGCCGTGGCGGATCTGGGAGCACCATGGCCACCGCCGGTCCGGGACCTAGGTTAGGGAGAGAAGGTGAGGGATGGGGTGGGGTGGGCGGAGGGATGGCGCCGATCGGGAGAGGTGGAGCACGCCGGTGAGGTGGAAGGGGAACGAGGTCGGCAAGTCTTTGGGTGGGGGTGGCGGCGGTGGGAATCATGGGAGGGGCTCGCTCTCTCGATCTGGACTGGATCGGGATCGGTTCGGTGGGTGGGATCGGAAGGGAGGGAGGGACCCAAGGCCAGGAGGAGGCCGGGACAGGAGGAGGTGGCGGCGGCGACGAGACGAGGACGAGAGAGGAGGAGTATGATGGGAGGAGACAAAGGGCGGGGGAAAAGGGAGCGGAGCGGCAGCGGGCGATGGGGATAAGTGAGCTAGGGTTTTCGTGGGTGGATGAGGATGAGAGGGGGGGAGAGCGACGAGGGGGGTGTGGGCTGCCGTTGGATCCGGCGCATCCGACGGTGCTAGTCCATGATCCGCGTGAGATGGTTTTGGACCAATCAAAACGCAGTACCCCTTTGATGATTTTAAGACCATTTAAATTGGTCATAATCAATTGAAAATAAGATGTTAAAACATGTCTGCTATTTGACGGCCTAGAAAATTTATAAAAACAAATAGAAATCAAAAAACTTTGCATTGTGTCATCAAGTGTGACCTACTTTTCAGTAAGAATAACAAACTTTGAATAATGCAAATATCATAAAAAAGTGTTCTCCGAAATAAGTTTTTTGTAAGAGAATTATTTTTCGAGTGCCCAAAATAATTTTTTTATGAAGAACCTAGCAAATATTTGTTGCAAATTTGGGCCACATCAATTTTATAAAATCTTAGGTCATATTTAATGTTCAGTTGACCAAATGTTGCCTAAGGAAGTTTTCATTTTCTTTGGACGAAAAAATCATTTTCCATTTTCCGAGTGCCCAAAAGGAGGTTTTTTTGTGAAGGGCCTCCCAAATAATTGTTGCAAAATTTGACCAAATCAATTTTCTAAAATACTAGGACATATTTAATGCACAGTTGACAAAATGGTTGGGTGTAAAAAGTTTTGATCCACCTCTCGTAAAAAGACAAATTTCCACCGATTCATTGGAAGCGGGTCAAATTTGAAACTGCAGCTGCCTCATAGTTTGCTATTTATTTTTCCAAAAATCATTTCTAGTTACATAATGACCTATTTAATCATAGAAACACCAAAAAAATTCCAAGATTCAACCACTAGCTAGGAACGGTCATTCCCGCCGTTTTGACCGCATTTTGAAACGGGTATAAAAAATTCAAAAAAAAAATAAAAAAATTGGGAAACCTTCGCATTGTGTCATTATATGTGACCAAGTTTCCAGGAAAAATAATAAACTTGTAATACGGTAATTATTTTAAAAAAGTGTTCTCAGAAACGAGCTATCATGTGTGGAGATCAATGGCTTTCAAGCCAAATGATCAATCTTATGGCCACATTCATGGCATAGTTTGTTCAAATGGTCTCATATTGTGCACAAGGGTGCATCTTGGAATTCCAAACAATGTTGCCTAAGTAAGTTTTCATTTTCTTTGCACGGAAAATTCATTTTTCATTTTCCGAGTGCCCAAAAGGAGGTTTTTTTGTGAAGGAGCTACAAAATAATTGTTGCAAAATTGGACCTAATCAATTTTATAAAATACTAGGCCATATATAATGCACAATTGACAAAATGGTTGGGTGAAAAAAGTTTCGATCCACCTCTGGTGAAAAAGACAAATTGTCGTCGATTCAGCTGGAAACGGGTCAAATTTGAACTGTAGCTGCCTCATAGTTTGCTCTTTATTTTTTCTAAAAATCATTTCTAGGTACATAAGTATCTATTTAATCATAGAAACACCAAAAAAATTCCAAAATTCAACCACTAGCTATGAATGGTCAAGCCCGCCGTTTAGACCGCATTTTGAAACGGACATAAAAAATTCAAAAAATCAAAAAATTGGAAAACCTTCGCATTGTGTCATTATATGTGACCAAGTTTCCAGGAAAAATAATAAACTTATAATACGGTAATTATTTTAAAAAAGTGTTCTCAGAAATGAGCTATCATGCGTGAAGATTCATGGCTTTCAAGCCAAATGATCAATCTTATGGCCACATTCGTGGCATAGTTTGTTCAAATGATCTCATATTGTGCACAGGGTGCATATTGGAATGGCAAACAATGTTGCCTAAGGAAGTTTTCATTTTCTTTGGACGAAAATACCATTTTTCATTTTAGAATGCCCGAAAGGAGGTTTTTTTGTGAAGGAACTACCAAATAATTGTTGCAAAATTGGACAAAATCATTTTTATAAAATACTAGGCCATATTTAATGCACAATAGACCAAATGGTTGGGTATCAAAGGATTTGATCCACCTCTGGTGAAAAAGACAAATTTCCGCCGATTCAGCTGGAAGCGGGTCAAATTTGAACTGCAGCTGCATCATAGTTTGCTCTTTATTTTTTTCAAAAATCATTTCTAGGTACATAAGTACCTATTTAATCATAGAAACACCAAAAAAATTCCAAGATTCAACCACTAGCTAGGAACGGTCAAGTCTACCGTAGTTTTGACCGCATTTTGAAACAGGCATAAAAATTCAAAAAATCAAAAATAGGAAAACCTTCGCATTGTGTCATTATATGTGACCAAGTTTCCAGGAAAAATAATAAACTTGTAATACGGTAATTATTTTAAAAAAGTGTTCTCAGAAGTGAGCTATCAAGTGTGAGGATTCATGGCTTTCAAGCCAAATGACCAATCTTATGGCCACATCCATGGCATAGTTTGTTCAAATGATCTCATATTGTGCACAAGGGTGCATATTGGAATGGCAAACAATGTTCCCTAAGGAAGTTTTCATTTTAGTTGGACTAAAAACCATTTTCCATTTTTCGAGTGCCCGAAAGGAGGTTTTTTTGTGAAGGAACTACCAAATTATTGTTGCAAAATTGGACCAAATCATTTTTATAAAATACTAGGCCATATTTAATGCACAATTGACAAAATGGTTGGGTGTAAATTTTTTTGATCCACCTCTGGTGAAAAAGACAAATTTCCGCCGATTCAGCTGGAAGCGGGTCAAATTTGAACTGCAGCTGCATCATAGTTTGCTCTTTATTTTTTTCAAAAATCATTTCTAGGTACATAAGTACCTATTTAATCAGAAATACATGGTTTGATGGAGAGACATCGAGGTTTGGACGGTGGCCGAGGGCCCAACTCTAGAGCGCGAAGCTCAAGATGCTCATCGTGTGGTCATCGCGTGACCGTGGCGTTACCATGTGTTCTGGGTGGCCTAGTCATGTCTAGTGGGTTAGGCACTCCCCATGTAGGTGCTAGGAAGAAAATTACAACATAAGATTCTCACGAGGATACCGATCGATGCTCAAACATGAATTAGCGACCAAGTGTTTGATTAGCGGTGCAGAAATATACATGGCTAATGGGCGTGAGTTTTGGCTGAGGATGATCAGTTACTAAGAAGACCGTCTTCACAAATTTTCAGCTCAAAAGGAGGAGCCTAGCTGGTACTTGCTTTGCAAACCACCACTTTGGACATAAATACGAATGTTGAAGCTTGGCTGAAAATAATGAATGGATTGAGCTGGCATTTGGTGGAGGATGGTTATTTGGGCATAGGAAAGCACTGTAGAAAATAGATACTATTTGGACATGCCAAAGTGGTACTTCCTTCACAAACTGTTACTCTGAACAGAATAGGAAAATGAATATTTTTGAACTAGGCAAGGAAGGTTTTTACATATTTGACGAAGATATGACCCAAAGAATTTATGAGATTTTTTTTGGGAATTTTGGGAATGACAGAAATAGAGGTTGCTTCACAACCTAGGGCAAAAACTGCCACATGGACATGACACATAGGCAAAACTGATGAGGTGGCGCCTAGTCATAGCAACCCACCACAATTTACAAGGCTATGACCATCTATATTGGTCGTTAACAACTAGAAATAAGGCAGCGGACTAGCACTATTTGCTTTGTGACCTTTTCGTGTAAGGAAATTACGACCTTTCTGACCAAAATGGTCGCAATGGTTCAGGGTTTGGAGCCCCCTGAACAGCTTTTGACCAATTGGTCTAAAATGGTCATAGATTTATGACCAATTCTTCGAGGGTCACTGACAGAAGGTCATAAGTTGACATATTTCTTGTAGTGTTAATCCGGCTAGGGACTACATATGTCCATTGAATTACATAGTCACTTGGACTGACTATATTCTTCCTCTATACCGTCCAACAGGCTATCTAGCTTGCAATCCTGTTGGGAATATTTTGCGGCTAAAGCTACCTGGTCATACACCAGACTCACGAGAATTTCTTGCCCATCTGGCCCCGCCGGTCTGACTTCGGCCATATGGTTCGGGTCAAGCTTGGTGTAGCTCGTCTTCACCATGGCCCAGGCTTCCCTTGCACCTTGTTGGCAGGTGGACACCTTCCACAACCGGAAGCGCCGCCGTGCTCCTTGGAGCATATCCACGAGCTCCCCCATGCCTCTTGGCAGGAAAGTGGATGGCCACAAAGCCTGGGCAATACCCTGCATCACCTGCCAAACTCGTTCGTGCAGTTGTGAGAGGTCTTGTAGTACATCGCCTGCGGATCCGGGCATCTCCTCTTCAGGACGGCCCGTCAACATACCTACAGATATAAACTCTTTTAATATGCTTCCTTGCCGAACTGTACTGCAGTTCGTTTAGGCACTTACCATAAATGCCACGACGGAGCCTTCTGTTCTCCTTTACGGAGTCCGCCAGCTGAGCTCGAACATTTGATAATTCGACGCCCAGCCAGACATTGGCATCTTGGAGATTGTTTTTTCTCCCGCCTAACTTGCGTAAGCACACGCTCGCCAGCCCTTAGCTGTCTTTGGAGATGTGACTCGCTATCTTTTACGATCTACGGATTCGTCCCGGGATTGTCTGCAGAATTTTCTGTTAAACTTATGAAGCAAGCCAATTGCTAACTGGTACATTCCTTTAAAATTTCTCTATTGAGACAAATGTTACTAGATGAGGCCTTCTGGGATTCCTCTAGTTTGGCAACCGCGGCCCTCAGCTGGGTCTTGCACTCCTCCAGCTCTTGAGACAATTGGGTATTCTTATCTACAAGAAACTATGCATAAAATGATCCTTAAATTAGTTGTCCCAACCGTTTCAAGTCTCAGGGGCTACTGCTACACATGCTTATCAAATTTCCTTACTCAGATATCTTTTGCATACTGGTCCGTCGCTCAGGCAAGCCCGCCTTGAGCAGCTCGGATGTATGCGTCTCCCGAATTGAAAGCATTAAATGCCTCTTTGGAAAAGATGCTATTGCGAAGTACGACCCGTCGGCGCCGGTGATTCATGGCACTCTCTACTTCGGAATTCGTGGCGGAGAGCATATCTGCATCCTCTGTCAGAGGACAATCCGGCATCAGCCCCACAGCGGCCTCCTCTCTCGAGGCCGGTTCTGGAATCCGGCTGGTGGAGGCGTGATCGGCAGGATCTCCGGATATAGTCTGGCGACTCCTCTTTCGCGTAACACAACGGATCTTTATTCGCTTCAAACACAATAATCACAGAGCAGGTTTTTACCATACCTTTGTAACGGTGTTTCGGCCCTAACTGCCTTCCTCTTAAGCCTGCCCGATCCGGACGCCCTTTGCCGATGAGCCCCCAGGGGCTCAGCGCCGCGTTCCAATGGTCGTCTCTACAAAAATACGATATTTTATGCATAAGTCATGGTATCAGAAAGGAGTCCTCTTCATAGGACAAGGTTTCGGCTTTGCTTACACGCGATGCAGGTAGCAGTCCGGGATAGTCGGCGACAATAGCCACCGAGGCGCCATCATAGCTGGCCTGATAAAACATCCCATTGACAAGCTCCACAGATATATCTGGATCTTCTTCAAGCCCTGGATCAAAGGATCTTGCGGGGTCCTCTGGCTGCAGGGAGGGGCTGTTGAATCCTTCCATGGCCCTCCTCAGTTCCTGCTCAGAAATATCAAGTTAAATAATCGTGATGAAGGACGCCCGAATGAATGGAGCAGGGGAAAGAGTGATGACTTACCCAGCTTGGGGGTTGTACATGGAAAATCCATCCCGCGGTTTAATATGAAGGAATTCTTCTTCTTCTCCTTTATACAAATTGGACAATATCCTCGCCAGAGCAGTGGTGGAGTCCGGACCTTTACGACCACAGCAGGTGGCATCGTCTTCCCCATTGTAGTGCCACATGGGCTTCCCCCGATATTGAAGTGGCTGCACCCCCTGCATTATGCATATTGCTATAACCTCGACTATTGTCAGCCCTGATTTGGCCAGTATCTTTATCCTGCTCATCAGGAAGTGTACTTCTCTGGTATCCTCCTCTTGGGGGCCCTGAGGGCACCAACTTCGGCGTGCCTTCGGCGGAGCGTTATTGAACTCAGGGAGGCCCGTCCGGACTGGATCTGGAAGTGGAACATCATCAACATAAAACCACTCCGAGGGCCAGTTTGTGGATGCCTTCTTGGGAGTACCGGACAGGTATCCGGTCTCGGCGACGCGCCATATTTTGGCTCCGCCCACTTGACATATGGATTCCCCCTCGTTGCAAGGGACGAGGCAGAACAACTTCTTCCACAACCCAAGTGAGCCTCATACCCAGAATAATTCACAAAGGGCAACGATCCGTGATGTGCAAAGCACAGAGGCAGGGGTGAAGTTGTGCAACTGGAGGTCGTAGAACTCCAGGAGCCCATGAAGGAATGGATGGATTGGAAACCCGACGCCTCGTAGAAGATCCGGGATGAGGCATATTCGCTCCCCCGGGGATGGATTAGGAGATCTCTCCGCTTGTTCCCCGCCATTATAGGTGGCTAGTCCGGCTCGGCTGGGACCATGAACGCCGGTGGAAGAAACCCTTGGGTCTCCAACTCTATTAAACGGCTTTGAGGAATAGAGTATTCTTCCCAATCACCTGGCTTAGAGCTAAGGGAGCAAGAGGAGGAGCTGCGGCGACCGGCCATGTTGGAATGGTTTTCTCTGGGCGTGCTCTGTTGGATGCTCGCTCAAGGGAAGAAAGTGAGGTCTGGATCTGAGAATCCCTGTCCCTTCAAATAGACGGTTTGCCTGCAGGGCCGGGGTGGAAAATGCGAAAATGCTCTGGCTCCTCGTATTCGCTCGACACGTGGAGACGACCATTATTGAAGCACAGAAGCCGAGGAGTACAACATTGATGGGAAGCTGGTCACTGTTTGTCACAACAGGTGCTTTGGAGTATTCAGAGATGGAACCCGCCTTGAAATGCCGAAGACAATCTACGCGCCAGACTCATCATCATTTAAGCCTGATTAGGGGCTACTGAGGGAGTCCTGAATTAGGGGGTATCCGGACAGCCGGACTATATACTTTGGCCGGACTATTGGACCGTGAAGATACAAGACTCAAGACTTCATCCCGTGTCCGGATGGGACTCTCCTTTGCGTGGAAGACAAGCTTGGCGATCCGGATAATAGATTTCCTTCTTTGTAACCGACTCTCTGTAAACCCTAGCCCCCTTCGGTGTCTATATAAACCAGAGGGTTTAGTCCTTAGAGGCACAATCATAATCATCATAGGCTAGCTTCTAGGGTTAAGCCTCTACGATCTCTTGGTAGACCAACTCTTGTAATACTCATATCATCAAGATCAATCAAGCAGGAAGTAGGGTTTTACCTCCATCGAGAGGGCCCGAACCTGGGTAAAACATCGTGTCCCTTGCCTCATGTTACCATTAGCCTTAGACGCCTGATTAGGACCCCTACCCAAGATCCGTCGGTTTTACACCGACACATGGTGCAAGTGTCTTTCAAGATCGGCGCATACGAGGACACCCTAGAGTGTGATGTGGTTTCTATGTCCGTGTGCCACCTTCTTTTGGGAAGACCTTGGCAATTCGACCATGGTGTCATGGACGAACCAACCACTATAGCTTCAAGATGAAAGGCAAGGAGTATGTGCTTCGACCAATGTCCCCAAGCCAAGTGATCGCCGACAAGCAAGCTTCCACCTATCGTGGAGAAACTAGTGAGAGAGTACACCACCAAAAAGAAAGTGAGAGCCACAAGCAAAAATTGAGCGCCTCTTTGCCAAGAGAGAAAAACTTAGTCCTCCTAGCCACAAAAAGAGAGATGAGAGAAGTGTGTGAGAACCCATCGAGTGTCGTCCACTTTGTCCTCCTATGCAAAGATGAGGTTACCAAAACTAACAACCCTAATCCTCTTCCTCTAGTGTTTTCCAACTTGTTACAGGAATTTGAGGATGTGTTTCCCGATGAGCTACCTCCCGGTCTCCCTCCTCTACATGGCATTGAACATCGGATCGACCTCATCCCCAGCGCACCTCTTACAAACAAGGCTCCCTACCGCGTCAACCCTGAAGAAACAAAGGAGATCCAATGACAAGTCCAACAACTAATCGACAACGGTCATGTACATGAAAGCTTAAGCCCTTGTGCCGTTCCCGTTATACTTGTGCCCAAGCAAAACGGTAGTTTTCACATGTGCTCGGATTGTAGACCTATCAATGCTATTACTGTTTGTTATAGGCATCCCATTCTTCGCTTAGATAATATGCTTGATGAACTTAGCAGTGCCACCATTTTCTCAAAAATTGATCTTAGAAGTGGTTATTATCAAATCCGCATACAAGAAGGTGATGAATGGAAAACCGCTTTCAAAACTAAATTTGGCTTGTACGAGTGGTTGGTTATGCCTATGGGTTTATCGGAAGCGCCCGATACTTTCATGCGTCTTATGCATTTTGTGCTTCGATCTTACATTGGAGTTTTCGTTGTGGTTTACTTTGACGATATTCTTGTGTTTAGCAAATCCACGAAAGAGCATCTAAGTCATGTTAGGGCTGTTTTACAAACTCTTCACAAGGAACGACTCTATGCCAACATGAAAAAGTGCACGTTTGGTGTTGACAAGCTTGTTTTCTTGGGATTCGTTGTTTCTTACAAGGGTGTACATGTTGATGAATCTAAAATTGAAGCAATTAAAACTTGGCCCCAACCCACCAATTTGCAACAAGTGCGAAGTTTTCTTGTCCTTGCGGGTTTTATAAATCGCTTTGTGAAAGATTTTAGCACTATTGCCGCTCCTTTGCATGCTTTGAGTAAGAAGAATGCTCCTTTTTTTGGGGACCTTGCAATCAACCGCTTTTGATGAGCTCAAATCTTTGCTTACACATGCTCCGATTCTTGCTTTACCCAACTTTGACAAAACTTTTGAGGTTCATTGCGATGCAAGTGGTACCGGAATTGGTGGAGTTTTGATGCAAGAAAAACGAGCTATTGCATATTTTAGTGAAAAACTTTCCGGTGCTCAACTTAACTATCCCATCTATGACAAAGAACTATTTGCATTAGTGCGTGTGTTACATGTGTGGGAGCATTACCTTAGACCGCATGAGTTTGTCATACATATCGATCATGAAACACTTAAATACCTTAAAGGTCAAACCAAGTTGAATAAACGGCATGCTAGATGGAGTGAATTCATTGAATCTTTTCCATATGTGATAAAGTACATTAAGGACAAAGAAAACGTGGTGGCGGATGCCCTTTCCTGCAAATGCATGTTACTTACTCAACTTGAATTGAATGTAGTTGGATTTGATCATATCAAAGATTTGTATGAGGGTGATGTGACTTTTGCTACTCCTTATGCTAAGTGTGTGACGCATACTTCTTGGGAAAGATATTATATCAAAGATGGTTATCTTATGAGAGCTAACAAACTATGCATTCCAGAGTCTTCTCTTTGTTTGCTCCTTTTGCAAGAGGCTCATGGAGGCGGACTCATGGGACACTCTGGACGTGACAAGACTTTCGCCACGCTCTCCAAGAACTATTATTGGCCCAAGATGTTTCGTGATGTCGCCCGTTTCACTAACTGGTGCTCTACATGTTGCAAAGCTAAGTCACACTGTCAATCCCATGGTTTACATATGCCTTTACTATTCCACATCAACCTTGGGAAGACATTAGCATGGATTTTGTGCTTGGATTACCTAGGACTCAAAATGGCAAGGACTCCGTTTTTGTTGTTGTGGACCGATTCTCTAAAATGGCTCATTTTATACCATGCAATAAGATAGATGACGCTTCACATGTTGCCAATCTCTTTTGTAGGGAAATCTTGAGGTTTCACGGTGTTCCAAAGACAATCGTGTCGGATCGAGACGTCAAGTTCTTAAGCTACTTTTTGAAGACGCTATGCGCCAAGCTCGGGATCAAGCTACTATTCTCCACGGCATATCATCCTCAAACCGATGGCCAAACGGAAGTCACCAACCGGACGCTTGCAACTCTCCTACGTGTGTTGATCAAGAAGAACATCAAGGAGTGGGAGGAGTGCCTACCCATCGCCGAGTACGCCTACAACTGCGCAAGACACTCTACAACCGGCAAGTCCCCCTTCGAGGTCGTCTACGGTTTCAACCCTTTGTCGCCATTGGATATCCTTCCTCTACCTCTTCAAGAACGAGCAAACATGGACGCAAGTGCAAGAGCCGCCTACCTCAAGAAGATGCATGAAGAAACATGTTCCACGATCGAGCGCCAAGTGCAACGCCTCACCACCAAGCTCAACATCAACAAGTCTCTGATGGTGTTCCAACCGGGTGATCAAGTATGGATACATCTCCGCAAAGACCGTTTCCCCAAGGAACGCAAGTCCAAGCTACTACCAAGAGCTGACGGACCATTCAAGGTGATCGCACGCTACAACGACAACGCCTACAAGGTCGACATCCCACGCGACAAGTACAACGTTAGCGACATCTTCAACGTCAAAGGCTTGGCCAAGTACCATGGTGATGAAGAGCACGATCCGTGGACGGATCTCTCCCAAGGGGGCGAAGCTGATGCAGAGCATCCCTCGACTACTCGCACCGACACTCCATCACCACCGCAATCACCAAGTGGACCAATGACAAGAGCACGTGCACGCACCATCGAGAATGAGGTGAACTATTTCCTATTCAAGTCTCGTTTGGATTCATGTGAGGATTGGATTCTACCTCAAACGAAAACATTGCTCACTCTTAGATACGAGGAAGTTGACCGCGAGAAGGAGAAGACGGAGATGCGAGCCTCCATGGAGCAATAGAAGGAAGGAAAGGTCGAGAAGAGTGAAGAAGGAGGAGGGAAGGCAAAACCCCCTGAGCACTCCGGGTGCCCGGCCTCCCCAACCCCGGGTGCCCGGCCGCACCACCTGGGAGCTGCCCCAGCCCGCCCCGGGTGCCCGGCCCCTTGCCACCCGGGTGCCCGGGTCCTCCACTCCACCACTGGTTGCACAGTGCACCTGGGCCTTGGCCTCGGTGCCGGCCCGACCATCGGCCTCTGGCGCCACCCGGTGCCGGGCTTGGGACCCCGGTGCCGGCCAACTCCAGCCGACCCCTGCCCGGGCGGTTGCGGCCCTCTCGCCGGGTGCCGGCCGAACTCAGGCGTCCTCCCCGACGGTCTGGTGCTGGTCCGTGGCCCGGTGCGGATGACACCGTGGGCCTGCGTGCCTCCTCGGGGCTTTGCCCTTGTATTTCCCCCACCTCTCTCATTTCGTCCCCAAACTATATAAGGGCATCTCCTAGTTCATTTGTAGGGTTAGCAAAGATATTAGAACACAAAAGAGGGCTTTGCTCATCTTCCTCATTTAGGAGATCTAGACCTCCACTTGGAGAAGATCCTCTTGGAGATCAAGCCCCCCTCTTGGAGAAGATCCTCTTTGGATGCAAGACCTCACTTAGTGAGAAGAACCTTACCCTAGTGCTATTATCCTTGGATTGATCTTGTAATCTTGTGGATCTCATGTATGGTACTCTAGTGGTGTGATATTTGGGTTTGTTTGAGAGTTTTGTTCTTGTGTTCTTGAGTGTTTTTCCTCCTTTTCCTCCAAGTGTGAAAAGATCCCACCTAGGGTTTGACCCTACAACAGTTTATGTCATACACAGATACACGGAAGGCATGAACTATGGAAGCATCGTGTTGGCGATGCCTCATGCTCCACGTAGATGAAGCAACTAGGTCCCCTCTTCTCTCTTTGTAATTTCTTTTCATTAGCCATGCTCATCCCACACTCACATTGATGTGTTTTCATCATCTTTTACCGATTTACTCTCCCTTTTCTTTCTCTCTCCTCTCTTTCCCTCTTTTTTTTCATCTTTTGCCATGGAAGAATCAGGTTCCTCTGCAGGAGGCGGGTTCCTTCTAAAAGCATCTGATTAAGCTCATTTGGACCACTTTGGCTGATGTGGCGGGCTGGAGCAGTTGTGCAACATGGAGCATTGGCCATGCCTTGATAGTACGAAGGAAGCTAGGTCATGCTCAAACAACCCATCTCTCTTTGATGATGGGCCGCATTGCAATATTGATGTCTCATACATGTACATTGGATAGCTAAAAATAAAATCCTACCAATTGTTGTGTTCTTGCTATTCCATGTTGTTTGTGTCATATGGAAGCAAGAAGAACACATTCGAGCTGATCAATATGTGTTGGCAATAATATCACCTTTGATTTGCGAGAGGAAGAGAGGGGAACAGGAGGAAGCAGAGATGAAACTCAAGTTGATTTAATTGCAGCTAAGTAGCTGCAGAGGGAAATTGGGATTGAAGAGAATGATAGACAGAGAAGGATGGCTCTCCTAAAATTTTGAAGCATGGACTTCTTCTAGGCCTCCTTATATCTGCCCCTTTTGTTAGGAAACTTTGCAACCCTTTTAATTGTTTTTTTGCATGGGGAAAAGAGTTCTATTCCGAATTGGTAGAGTTGCAGTCGAGATTAGAAGATCCTCAATACATGGCGGTCTCAGATGCATCCACACAGCCGTGGTACTCTCGATATGACTATAATGTGCCAGACGATCGACAACTCTATTTTGATCCCTAGTCAACTTCTGGGGAATAAAGTCCCTATAACACATGAATTCCTTAATTTTAGCCACGAGATGATCCTATGCCGAATCTAACTTTGTCCCATACGGATAGACAGGATAAAACCTCACTTGAGTCAGATTGGACAATGATTGGAAGATTGGAATGTTGTACAGTTCCTTGCATAATTGCATGTATCTCCGCTTCCAGTGCTTCGTTACAATTGAAAATAAACCGATATGCTGCAAAAATAACCGAACCATCATGTCGTCGGAGAATCATCCCTGCCAATGCTGCGCCGGATTCCACTGAAAAAGATCCATCCACTGAAAGAGCAACGTAATCAATGGTCGGGGGTGCCCAAGGCCTAGGGACAGGAGTAATGCTCACTTCTGGTACAGTCCAGTCAATAACCGGCATTTTACCCTTCAGTAATTTCCTTTGTACAATACCTGCACGCATCTCCAATAGACTTCATATGACAGTCCAAAAAAATCCACCGTAGTTGTCACCGGGGAACCTCTTTGTCATGAGTAACACCATTCTGTATTTGCCTAATACGCCAAATAAGTATGAGAACTCAATCGCGCTCAGCTTCATTGCAATTTAGCAGCAAGTTTAGTAGCCATTCCTTACCACTATTAATAAGGAGATGGTCTGGTGGAAGCGACCAGACATGTCTCGTGCCCCCCCATATGCTACGTGCATGGTTGCATGCAAATTGTACTAGTAGAATGCCCGTGCGTTGCCACGGGCTTCTGAAATAGTTTGCTGAAGCTCTATAAAATAGTTTGCTGAAGTTCTTTAATGATAATGCATGAAAAATTTCACAGGTAGAGACAATAAAACACGGTCATAATTGCCTAATAATTGAAGTCCACTTCACGTGTAATGTAAACCGATAACAAAATAGCAAATTGGCAATGTATGCATATAAAGTGATGATCCAACTAAAAATCTATTTTGAATATTGAGATCAACTTGCGCTTAATAAATTCTCGCACAATATAAGGCAAGTTGTCTTTAGTTTCATTTGCACGATGTTTGAGCAAGTATAATAAAAACTGCTTTCTGAACTCATGTCCATCCTGCAAAAGCAAATATATGTAGTTAGCACGCATATTTCATGGAAGGTTTAAAAACATAACACACAATACTCACCGCACAAACCGGCTTCGCAAGGTTTTTTCCGTTCCACCAGAGTATAAAATAAAAAACAAAATAGCCAGGCAAATCCCTGCAATTTACTAAATTGTTATTGCATTAAATATGGTGATAACAAAAATAAATATTTGTATTATGACCTTATTACCCGTCTATGCTCGTGCCATCCTGGTTGCTTTATTTCAAGTATAGGAGTACTTCTTTGTATTCCCTCGTAAAACTATAGGATTGCTGCCGCCGGGAGATCTACAGGAACGAACGTTTCTCTTGCAGTGTTAACGCATGGGCGGAGCTACATCAGGGACATATATGTCCACTCCTAGGTGTCCACTGCGGCCGTCCTCTTCTTGGCGCACGCGCGCCCGACCGCCGCCGCCACCGCCACAATCAGCACCGCCGGCACGTTCGCACAGGCCTCCAAGCGCTGGAGCGTATCGCCGGGCTCGTGGACGCCGTGAGCCGTCACCTCCCACCACAGCGCGGCCGCCATCGCGACGCGCAGCGGCATGCGCGGCGCTGCCACGGCGACCTCGGCCCGGAGCACGTGCCCGGCCGCCGCGGCACACCGCCGCGCCGCCCCTCCTCGAGGCCCATCCGCCGGGCCCAGCCCTCGAGCGCCGCCTCACAGCGCACGCGATCGACGCCCCTGGACTGCGAGACGCGCGTGCGGCGGTGGCGGGACGCGAGGGTGCTGGCGCCGTGCACCTCGGCGTCGCACGGCGCGCAGAGGAACGCCGCGTCGGCCCGGCAGTGCACGTCCGCCCCCGCGCCGCAGAGCTCGCAGCGCTCGCCCGCGGCGCACATCCCCGCTGCTGGGCGCACGGCCGCCGGCGGGGGAGACGTACGACGGACGACAGACGAGGCAGCCAGCTGGAGTGGCGTACGTACGTGCTCGGCTTCACTCCCTTCGTCCCGGCCGGCGCCGGCGCGTACTTAAAGGCGAGCGAGGGAGGGAACCCGGCCGGCCGTGCGAGCGAGACTTTTCTCGCTCCTCGCGTGCAAGTTTCGTGCGCTGCCAGATCCGGCCGGGCGTGCGCGCACGGATGCAAAAGGAGGCGACGTCCGGCTCGTCTTTGGGTTGGCGAGGACGTGGAGTACTAGGTAACCAGCCACGGCCATGTTGGAACAAGCGCGTGACACCTGCACGGCTGCACTTGCACGAGAGGCCAAGAGAGTGGAGTAAAGTGGCCGCGGTTCATCGACGTGAGCCAGGACAGTTTAGCTACATTTCAGTCAGCTGAATTTCAAATTTGGGTCAATCACCCCATTATCCATCTTCGGGTTCAGGGTGGGGGCGATGGTGGGGCTTCACCAAGAAAAAAGCTGGCCATTGCCGGAGCTAGAGGGATGGACCGCGGCGGTGGCAGCGACATCACGACGGTGGGAGGAGGTTGAGGGGAGGGCAGGGCGGCGAGGCAGCACGGTAGTGCCGCCGGCCGCGGGCGGTGGTGGCCGACGGTTCAGCCTGGGCTGGATCGGGCGGGTGTGGGAGGAAGAAGATAAACAATAGTTGTGGTTTGAGGTTGGAGACGAAGCGTGCTCTGTTGGATAGTTGAGATAGGAAAAGATGAGTCGACTGACCGTTTTTTTTTGTTTTCAGTCGACTGACGACTAGCCACTCCCGAGCCACGAGTTGGATGGCCCGGCGGTCGCCGGTGGGATGCGCCGACGATAGAGGCATCCTTTCCATGAAACCTTGTCCCACTTGAACTAGTACTACTGGAGTACGTGACTGGTGCCCACTATCTGAGCTCGGTCGATCGCTCATGGTTTCATCGGGTAGTTAATCTTTGGAAGGACTAACGATCAATCCCCTGAAATTCTAATTTGGGCGAGTCATTTTTGTTAGTTGCGTTCAACAAGTGGTTTATTCTTTGATTAAGAAAAAGCGACTGCACAGAAAAATGTTCACTTTGAGTTGAAGGTCTAAATATAGAGGAAGAAACAAGGGGAGCGGGTATAAATTACTTTAAAAAATTATTGATAGCATTCAAAACAATGTTCGTGGTGTTTAAAAATGTTCACATGTTTAAAAATAAATTTCGCTGACACTTTCAGAAAATGTTTATACAATGTAAAACAAATGTTTATGTAATTCAAAAACATATTTCATACCATTTTAAAAAATGTTCACATATTTCAAAAAAAGGTTGGTGACATTAGAATAAAATATAGAAAATATTCACATAGTTTTTTAAGAATTGTCATATAAAAATTGTTTCGTGTTTATTATAAAATGTTTTGAATATATTCAAATAATATTGAAAAACTTATACTTGAAAAATAATTTTTCAATCATGTATTTGAAAAATGTTAAATGTGTATAATAATGTTTTAGATGTATACAAAAGTATAATGTGTATGAAAAGAGTACACATCAAAATATATATTTGAAAAATGTTAATCATGGAGTATTTGAGAAATGTTAAACGTGACAAAAAGCATGTTCCTGGTGACAAAAATATACAATGTATGTGAAAAACTAGATTTGTGTTAAAAAAGAAAAAGACAGAAATAAAGAAAGAAAAAACTAAAGAATATAAAAGAAAAAAAAAGAAAACAAAATACCAATAAATAACTAAAAAATAAAAAGAAAACCCAAAGAAAACTGATGCAAACAGTGAAACCCGATAAGAAACACAGAAGAGTGGAAAAAACTCAAGCTAGAGGCCCTACAACACTGGCATTGGCCCATTCCCTCTCGTGTATAGCCCTGTAGAGAAACAAGAGTCCACGTTGTTCTGGTCTAATACAACGCTCTTAAACCGCGTTGGAGCCCAAGCCAGAATAATATAATCCACGTTGGCCAATTGCATTAGATGAATATGCACATCAATAAAGCATCGCATGATTGCCACAAAAACCTTAGATGGATATACGCCACATTGTTTTCATAATTATAATAAATCTAACACTTGTGGTGGTGTCACTTTAAAGAATAGATGATCAAAAATAGAAATACAGAAAAATAAAATATAAAGTTTCCCAAGGAAAAATGAATTTGTGGCACTGGTATTACCCTTAAAGAAGAAAGAAAATAAAACTGAAAAAGCAATGACAAAGTTAGCACACAATTTACACTAAAATTGTGATTTTTTTAATATAAGCAAGAATAATCATATAATATTGAATTTTCAAAAAAAAAAGAAATTTTCTTGCTTAGGTCTCAAAATAACAACGAGTATGTCCAACGAGCTTTTGCAAGAAAGACAATAAATGAAATATACTATTTGGTTTCAAATTCCGAGCATTAATTTTGACATTCACATGTCAAGATCATTGCTATTACTATTCTTTTGTTATTATGTTGAGTGTTTGCATTACCACAAAAAGAATGTTGAGTGTTTGCAGACCAAAAAATGGTGTATCATCATGCATGGCGGTTTCAGGTTTGCTTACAAGAAGGTATATATGTTGATGTTCTTCACATGTGCTAGCCCAGCGTGTGCAGATGTGCATGTTGCGCCTTATGGAAAGTATTGCAATGCGAGAAATGGTGTTGTCCACATGTTGATTTTATTTGAAATTAGTTCACCTTTATGAGGTATTGTACGTACTAAAATGAAAGATGTTGTATAGCCTGTCAAATAACTCCCTCACTTGATTTATCAGTTCCATGAATGTATAGTTATATAATGTTGGAAGATTGTTGGATGTTGATAGATGCTATATTGTTCCCTGCAAAAAGGAAAGAAGTCTAGATAACCCCCGAGGTTGCACAAACAGGTCACTCCACCCCGTGAAGTCCAAAACAAATTGCTTAACTCCCTAACCTTTCCAATACCATTTAAACGACCTCCCGATCCTGTAAAGATGTAATCAAGTTTGAGAGGATCGTTTAAATGGTATTTGAAAGGTCAGCGCGTTAAGTAACTAGTTTCGGACTTAAGAGGTGGAGTGGCCGGTTTGTGCAACCTCAGGGGGTTACGTGGGATTCTTTCTGCAAAAGATACCAAGTTTACAACCCATCATGCAATGCTTATAATGCTTCTTATTTAATAGATACGCTATATCTCATATCTATGTGCGTGCAATGATTGATGTTTTCATGACATACGTCTGAAATCAGTCAGCCGTATTAAAGAGTTTGCCAAAAGAAAAACTAATATATGTTTTTTTCCTGCAAAGGCGTGAATGGCAACGGTTCACAACACAACTGGCCTGTTGGGAAACGTAGTAATTTCAAAAAAAATTCTACGCACACGCAAGATCATGGTGATGCATAGCAACGAGAGGGGAGAGTGTTGTCTCACGCCCTCGAGACCGGCGGAAGCGATCACAACGTAGAGGAAGTAGTCGACGTTCTCCTCGCGATCCGACCGATCCCGGCGCCGTTACTTCGAGCCCCGAGTTCTTGACACACGACAGCTCGATGACGCCCTCGTACTCCACCCAGCCGAGTGTCGAGGAGAGTTCCGTTAGCACGACGGCGCAGTGACGATCTAGATGTTCTATCGGCGCAGAAGCCGCTTAAGCTTCATGACGATATGACCGAGGTGGAATATGGTGGAAGGGGCACCGACACGGCTAAGGAACGATCCGTAGATCAAACTTGTGTGTTCTAGGGTGCCCCTGCCCCGTGATATAAAGGAGCAAGGGGGGGTGCGGCCGGCCCAGAGGAGAGGCGCCGAGGAGTCCTACTCCCACCGGAGTAGGACTCCCCTTCCTAGTTGGAGTAGGATTGGGGGAGGGGAAGAAGGAAGGCGCCGCCTCCTTGTCCTATTCGGACTAGGGGGGGAGGGGGCGCGCGGCCTGCCCTGGCCGGCCCCTTCTCTTCTCCCTCGTGGCCCACTAAGGCCCAATAGCCTCCGGGAGGGTTCGGTAACCCCCCGGTACTCCGGTAAAATCCCGATTTCACCCGGAACCATTCCGAACTCCAAATATAGGCTTCCAATATATCAATCTTTATGTCTCGACCATTTTGAGACTCCTCGTCATGTCCGTGATCACATCCGGACTCAACTTCGGTACATCAAAATACATAAACTCATAATACAACCGCCATCGAAACCTTAAGCGTGCGGACCCTACGGTTCGAGAACAATGTAGACATGACCGAGACACGCCTCCGGTCAATAACCAATAGCGGGACTGGATGCCCATATTGGCTCCTACATATTCTACGAAGATCTTTATCGGTCGACCGCATAACAACATACGTTGTTCCCTTTGCCATCGGTATGTTACTTGCCCGAGATTCGATCGTCGGTATCCAATACCTAGTTCAATCTCGTTACGCAAGTCTCTTTACTCGCTCCGTAATACATCATCTCACAGCTAACTCATTAGCTGTAATGCTTGCAAGGCTTTGATGATGTGTATTACCGAGAGGGCCCGTAGATACCTCTCGACAATCGGAGTGACAAAACCTAATCTTGAAATACGCCAACCCAACATCCGCCTTTGGAGACACTGTAGTACTCCTTTATAATCACCCGATTCGTTGTGACGCTTGGTAGCACCCAAAGTGTTCCTCCGTAAACGGAGTTGCATAATCTCATAGTTACGGAACATGTATATGTCATGGATAAAAGCAATAGCAACATACTAAACGATCGTGTGCTAAGCTAATGGAATGGGTCATGTCAATCGATCATTCTACTAATGATGTGACCTTGTTAATCAAATAACAACTCCTTGTTCATGGTCGGAAACATAACCATCTTTGATTAACAAGCTAGTCTAGTAGAGGCATACTAGTGACATGTTGTTTTGTCTATGCATTCACACATGTATCATGTTTCCGGTTAATACAATTCTAGCATGAATGATAAATATTTATCATGAAATAAGGAAATAAATAATAACTTTATTATTGCCTCTAGGGCATATTTCCTTCAGCCTCCCACTTGCACTAGAGTCAATAATCTAGATTACATAGTAATGATTCTCACACCCATGGAGTCTTGGTGTTGATCATGTTTTGCTCGTGGAAGAGGCTTAGTCAACGGTTCGCTACATTCAGATCCGTATGTATCTTGCAAATCTCTATGTCTCCCACGGACTAAGTCCCGGATGGAATTGAAGCGTCTCTTGATGTGCTTGGTCCTCTTGTGAAATCTGGATTCCTTCGCTAAGGCAATTGCTCCAAGATTGTCACGAAGATTTTCATTGGACCCGATGCACTAGGTATGACACCTAGATCGGATATGAACTCCTTCATCCGACTCCTTCATTAGCTGCTTCGAAGCTGCTATGTATTCTCGCTTCACATGTAGATCCCGCCACGACGCTTTGTTTAGAACTCGCACTAACCGACTCCTCCGCTTAGTGTAAATACGATCCGTCTGCGATTTAGAATCGTCCGGATCGGTGTCAAAGCTTGCATCAACGTAACTGCGTTACGATGAGCTCTTTGTCACCTCCATATACGAGAAACATATCCTTAGTCCTTTTCGTATTTCAGATGTTCTTGACCGCTGTCCGATGATCCACTCTGGATTACTTTGGTACCTCCCTGCTAAGCTTATAGCAAGGCACACATCAGTCCGGTACACAAGATTGCATACATGATAGAGCCTATGGTCAAGCATAGGAACATCTTTCATTTCTCTCTATCTTCTGCAGTGGTCGGGCATTGAGTCTTACTCAACTTCACACCTTGTAACACAAGCAAGAACCCTTTCTTTGCTTGATCCATTTTGAACTTCTTCAAAATTTTGTCAAGGTATGTGCTTTGTGAAAGTCCAATTAAGCGCCTTGATCTATCTCTATAGATTTTGATGCCCAATATGTAAGCAGCTTCACCGAGGTCTTTCATTGAAAAACTCTTATTCAAGTATCCCTTTATGCTATCCAGAATTCTATATCATTTCCGATCAGCAATATGTCATCTACATATAATATCGTAAATGCTACTGAGCTCCCACTCACTTTCTTGTAAATACAAAGCTTCTCCAAAAGTCTCAGATGAACCCAAATGCTTTGATCACACTATCAAAGCATTTATTCCAACTCCGAGATGCTTGTACCAGTCCATAAATGGATCGCTGGAGCTTGCACACTTTGTTAGCTCCCTTTGGATCGATAAAACCTTCGGTTGCATCATATACAACTCTTCTTCCGTAAATCCATTCAGAATGCGTCTTTACATCCATTTGCCAAATTTCATAATCATAAAATGCGCAATTGCTAACATGATTCGGACAGACTTAAGCATCGCTACGGGTGAGAAGGTCTCATCGTAGTCAATCCCTTGAACTTGTCGAAACCCTTTGCGACAAGTCGAGCTTTGTAGATAGTAACATTACCGTCGCGTCGGTCTTCTTCTTGAAGATCCACTTGTTTTCTATTGCTTGCCTACCCTCGGCAAGTCAACCAAAGTCCATACTTTGTTTTCATACATGGATCCCATCTCGATTTCATGGCCTCAAGCCATTTTGCGGAATCTGGTCTCACCATCGCTTCTTCATAGTTCGTAGGTTCATCATGATCTAGTAGCATGATTTCCGAACAGGATTACCGTACCACTCAGTGCGGATCTTACTCGTTGATCTACGAGGTTACAGAGTAACTTGATCTGAAGTTTCATGATCAACATCATTAACTTCCTCACTACTTGGTGTAGATGTCTCGTAAACCGGTTTCATGCGACAAACTACTTTCAAGTAAGGGAGAAGGTACAATTACCTCATCAAGTTCTACTTTCCTCCCACTCACTTCTTTCGAGAGAAACTCCTTCTCTAGAAAGGATCCATTCTTGGCAACAAATGTCTTGCCTTCGGATCTGTGATAGAAGGTGTACCCAACTGTCTCCTTTGGGTATCCTATGAAGACACATTCGATTTGGGTTCGAGCTTATCGGGTTGAAGCTTTTTCACATAAGCATCGCATCCCCAAACTTTAAGAAACGACAACTTTGGTTTCTTGCTAAACCATAGTTCATAAGGTGTCGCCTCAACGGATTTTGACGGTGTTCTATTCAGTGTGAATGCGGCCGCCTCTAGAGCATAACCCCAAAACGATAGCGGTAAATCTGTAAGAGACATCATAGATCACACCATATCTAGTAAAGCACGACACGACGCTCGACACACCATTACGCTGTGGTGTTCGGGTGGCGTGAGTTGCTAAACTATTCCGCATTGTTTCAAATGTAGACCAAACTCAGAACTCAAATATTCACCTCCACGATCGATCGCAGAAATTTAATTTTCTTATTACGATGATTTTCAACTTCACTCAAATTCTTTGAACTTTTCAAATGTTTCAGACTTATGTTTCATTAAGTAGATATACCCATATCGCTTAAGTCATCTGTGAAGGTGAGAAAATAACGATATCCGCCACGAGCCTCAACATTCATCGGACCACATACATCTCAGTATGTATGATTTCCAACAAATCTGTTGCTCTCTCCATAGTACCGGAGAACGGGTTCTAGTCATCTTGCCCATGAGGCACGGTTCTTAAGTGCCAAGTGATTCATAATCAAGTGACTCCAAAAGTCCATCAAGATGGAGTTTCTTCATGCGCTTTACACCGATATGACCTAAACGGCAGAGCCACAAATAAGTTGCACTATCATTATCAACTCTGCATCTTTTGGCTTCAACATTATGAATATGTGTATCACTACTATCGAGATTCATCAAAATAGACCACTCTTCAAGGGTGCATGACCATAAAAGATATTACTCATATAAATAGAACAACCATTATTCTCTCGATTTAAATGAATAACCGCCTCGCATCAAACAAGATCCAGATATAATGTTCATGCTCAACGCAGCACCAAATAACAATTATTTAGGTCTAAAACTAATCCCAAGGTAGGTGTAGAGGTAGCGTGCCGACCGCGATCACATCGACTTTGGAACCATTTCCCACGCGCATCGTCACCTCGCCCTTTGCGCTGCTCGCTTAATCCGTAGTCTCTATTTCGAGTTGCAAATATTAGCAAGAACCAAGATCAAATACCTGGTGCTCTGCGAGCTCTAGTAAGGTACACATCAATAACATGTATATCACATATACCTTTGTTCACCTTGCCATCCTTCTTATCCGCCAAATACTTGTGGCAATTCCGCTTCAAAGGACTACCGCTTGCGGTAGAAGCACTCGCCAGTGCTTAGGTCCGGACTTGGGTTTCTTCTCCTAGCAAAGAACTTGCTTGCTATTCTTCTTGAAGTTCCCTTCTTCTTCCCTTTGCCTTTCTTCTTGAAACTAGTGGTTTTATTGACCATCAACACTTGATGCTCCTTCTGATTTCTACCTCCGCAACCTTTAGCATTGCGAAGAGCTCGGTATAGTCTTTACTAACCCTTGCATATTATAGTTCATCACGAAGCCTTTGTAGCTTGGTGGCGTGATTGAAGAATTCATCAATGACACAATCATCCGGAAGATTAACTCCCAATTGTGTCAAGTGATTGTAGTACCCGGACATTACGAGTATGTGCTCACTAATGTAACTATTCTCCTCCATCTTGCAGCTATAGAACTTATTGGAGACTTCATATCTCTCAATCCGGGCATTCTTGGAATATTAACTTCAACTCTGGAACATCTCATATGCTCCATGACGCTCAAAACGTCGTTGAAGTCAAGGTTCTAAGCCGTAAAGCATGGCACACCGAACTATAGAGTAGTCATCGCTTTGCTCGCCAGACGCTCACAACATCGGTGTTGCTCTGCGAAGAAGTCTGCACCTAGCGGTGCATCCAGACGTAACTCTTACAGGCAGCAATGAGGATAATCCTCGAGTTACGGACCCAATCCGTGTAGTTGCTACCATCATCTTTCAACTTTGCTTTCTCAAGGAACGCATTAAAATTCAACGGAACAACAAAGACGAGCCATCTATCTACAATCAAACATAAACAAGCAAGATACTATCAGTACTAAGTTCATGATAAATTTAAGTTCAATTAATCATATTACTTAAGAACTCCCACTTAGACGTACATCTCTAGTCATCTAAGTGATCACGTGATCCAAATCAACTAAACCATAACCGATCATCACGTGAAATGGAGTAGTTTTCAATGGTGAACATCTTATGTTGATCATATCTACTATATGATTCACGCCGACCTTTCGGTCTCCGTGTTCCGAGGCCATATCGCATATGCTAGGCTCGTCAAGTATAACTCGAGTATTCTGCGTGTGCAAAACTGGCTTGCACCCGTTGTAGATGGACGAGAGCTTATCACACCCGATCATCACGTGGTGTCCGGGCACGATTTAACTTTGGCAACGGTGCATACTCGTGGAGAACACTTCTTGATAATTTAGTGAGAGATCATCTTATAATGCTACCGTCAATCAAAGCAAGATAAGATGCATAAAAGATAAACATCACATGCAAATCAATATAAGTGATATGATATGGTCATCATCATCTTGTGCTTCGTGATCTCCATCTCTGCAGCACCACCATGATCACCATCGCCACCGCGCGACACCTTGATCTCCATCGTAGCATCGTTGTCGCCTCGCCAATCTTATGCTTCTACGACTATCGCTACCGCTTAGTGATAAAGTAAAGCATTACAGATGCGATTGCATTTCATACAATAAAGCGACAACCATATGGCTCCTGCCAGTTGCCGATAACTTCGGTTACAAAACATGATCATCTCATACAATAAAATATAGCATCACGTTTTGACCATCACATCATGCCCTGCAAAAACAAGTTAGACGTCCTCTACTTTGTTGTTGCAAGTTTTACGTGGCTGCTACGGGCTTAAGCAAGAACCAATCTCACCTACGCATCAAAACCACAACGATACTTCGTCAAATAGACTCCGTTTTAACCTTCTCAAGGACCGGGCGTAGCCACACTCGGTTCAACTAAAGTGAGAGAGACAGACACCCGCCAATCACCTTTAAGCAACGAGTGCTCGTGAGCGGTGAAACCAGTCTCGCGTAAGCGTCACGCGTAATGTCGGTCCGGCCGCTTCATCTCACAATACCGCTGAACCAAAGTATGACATCTTTGGTAGGTAGTATGACTTGTATCGCCCACAACTCACTTGTGTTCTACTCGTGCAAAAACATCAAACCATAAAACCTAGGCTCGGATACCTTTGTTGGGAAACGTAGTAATTTCAAAAATTTCCTACGCACACGCAAGATCATGGTGATGCATAGCAACGAGAGGGAGAGTGTTGTCACGCACCCTCGAGACCGAAGCGAAGCGATCACAACGTAGAGGAAGTAGTCGACGTTCTCCTCGCGATCCGACCGATCCGGCGCCGTTACTCCGGAGCCCCCGAGTTCTTGACACATGTACAGCTCGATGACGTCCCTCGTACTCCGATCCAGCCGAGTGTCGAGGGAGAGTTCCGTTAGCACGACGGCGTGGGACGATCTTGATGTTCTACCGCGCAGAGCTTTGCCTAAGCAGCGACGATATGACCGAGGTGGAATATGGTGGAAGGGGCACGCGACACGGCTAAGGAACGATCGTAGATCAAACTTGTGTGTTCTAGGGTGCCCCTGCCCCAGATATAAAGGAGCAAGGGGAGGGTGCGGCCGGCCTAGAGAAGCGCGCTGGAGGAGTCCTACTCCCACCGGAGTAGGACTCCCCTTCCTAGTTGGAGTAGGATTGAGGGGGGAAGAAGGAAGGGGCGCCGCCTCCTTGTCCTATTCGGACTAGGGGAGGGGCGGCCTGCCCTGGCCGGCCCCTCCTCTTCTCCCTCGTGGCCCACTAAGGCCCAATAGCCTCCGGAGGGTTCCAGTAACCCCGCATACTCAGAAAATCCCGATTTCACCGGAACCATTCGAACTCCAAATATAGGCTTCCAATATATCAATCTTTATGTCTCGACCATTTCGAGACTCCTCGTCATGTCCGTGATCACATCCGGACTCAACTTCTTGGTACATCAAAATACATAAACTCATAATACAACCGCCATCGAAACCTTGCGTGCGGACCCTACGGTTCGAGAACAATGCAGACATGACCGAGACACGTCTCCGGTCAATAACCAATAGCGGGACCTGGATGCCCATATTGGCTCCTACATATTCTACGAAGATCTTTATCGGTCGGACCGCATAACAACATACGTTGTTCCTTTGCCATCGGTATGTTACTTGCCCGAGCTTCGATCGTCGGTATCCAATACCTAGTTCAATCTGCTATCGCAAGTCTCTTTACTCGTTCCGTAATACATCATCTCACAGCTAACTCATTAGCTGTAATGCTTGCAAGGCTTCAGTGATGTGTATTACCGAGAGGGCCCAGAGATACCTCTCCGACAATCGGAGTGACAAAACCTAATCTCAAATACGCCAACCCAACATCCGCCTTTGGAGACACACTGTAGTACTCCTTTATAATCACCCGATTACGTTGTGATGTTTGGTAGCACCCAAAGTGTTCCTCCGTAAACGGAGTTGCATAATCTCATAGTTACGGGAACATGTATATGTCATGGATAAAAGCAAGAGCAACATACTAAACGATCGTGTGCTAAGCTAATGGAATGGGTCATGTCAATCGATCATTCTACTAATGATGTGACCTTGTTAATCAAATAACAACTCCTTGTTCATGGTCGGGAAACATAACCATCTTTGATTAACAAGCTAGTCTAGTAGAGGCATACTAGTGACATGTTGTTTTGTCTATGCATTCACACATGTATCATGTTTCCGGTTAATACAATTCTAGCATGAATGATAAACATTTATCATGAAATAAGGAAATAAATAATAACTTTATTATTGCCTCTAGGGCATATTTCCTTCATGGCCACCGTGTCATGCCAATCGTGCTGGCCCAGTAGCCCACTTACTCGACACATGACGGACCGACATGACACGTGTCTGAGGGGGCCATGCTTGGGCCCTCAGGCAAGACCCGCGTACCAGCATGACACGAGCCATTTTTATTTTTTTGTATACTTATAGCAAAAAAATAGACCCAAGAAAATAAAAATAGCCCCAACCCAAAAAGCATGCAGCCATTAGAGCTAAACGTGTCGCAAGCTGGGCCATATAAGCATGCCTAGGCGGGCCCTGTTATGCCTGATACATTGAAGCGTGGGCTGGGGCGTGCCGTGCTAGCCCACTTGGCCAGGTTTTGTTCTCCGTGGAGCGCACATATGTCCTCGAGCGTTGTCAACTAGCACCTTAGCGGCCTCCAACTCTTATTTAGCACATAGGTCCCGCGATAGCGACCCAGGGCGCACCCCTCAAGTGCCCGATGTAGTCTTTGGGCCGGCCCATTCAGGGTTTATTCACCATCGGTTTTGGGAAGGTGAACCTTCCCCAAACCAAATTTTGCTTTTACCTCCGGTTTTTTCTTTCCATTTCTTTTACGTTTCACTTTTCTTTTTTTCCTTTCTTCTTTTTTCTTGTATATTTTGGCAAAAATCTTCCAATTTTTTGAAAACTTTTTAAAAACATGATCATTTTTCAATGTGTTTTTTTATTCAAAATCATGAACATATTTAACAAATTTAGGAACATATACTGAAGTTGTGCGAACTTTTGAAATCTTGAAATGTTCTAACAGTTCGTGACAATTTTTGATTTTGTGAACATTTATTGAATCTCCTGAACATTTTTTAAATTTACAAAATTTTCTGATATTTCCGAACAATTTATAAATTGAGAATAGTTTTTTATTTTCGTGAGTATTTTTTGGAATACATGGACACTTTTCTAATTCAAGATTTTTTTAAAACATGAACACTGTTTGAACTGAAGTAGTTTATTTTAACAGTTCAGAACCTATTTTTGAGATATGCAAACATTGTTTGAACATCTTGTACAAATTTAGGAACATTATCTAAATTGCCTCGATTTTTATAAATTCATTTAATTTTTACGCAAATGATTTGCAAAATTTTGAACATTTTTTTGAATATGCGAACATTTATTCAAAAACATGAACATTCTTCTAACCCGTGGACATTTTAAGATTTCTTCAACATTTTTAAAATCATGGACATTATTTTTGAATTCACGGTCCTTTTGTGAGTTCTTCAATATTTTTTTCTTCAAAATTCTGGATTATCTAAGAATTTGGATTTGTTTTGAAATCCGGAATTATTTTAAAGAGAAAAAACAGTAAAGATAAAAAGCAAAAAACACAAATTAAGTAAAAACATGGGGCGCCCCCTCACCCACGCGCATGGCCCAGCCCAATAGGGCGGGCCTGGCATTTTCTTTGCGAAATCACTAGTTAAGGAGTACTCCTTGCGGAGATCACTCCAACTTTCCCAGGTTGCGACAAGTGGCGTGCTGCATGTACGCCACTTGGCGCAACTTGACAGTTTTCTCTTTTTTCGTAGATCCGTTTATTCAAAACGTTTTATCTTTTAAACCGTGCGTCCAAATCTCGAACCGCTTTCGCCTTTGGATTCCTCGCGTCAAGATCTTCAAAACTAGATCCCTTGTTGATAGGTTTTGATGAAATTTTTTTCATAAAAAAACGGACGAAAAAAACTGACGAAAAAACCGAACCGGGAACACGGGTTTTTTTCCCTTTCCGAAAGAGGCACGCCCGTGCCTCTGACGAAATCACAACCATGCCTCTCGCGGAAGCAAAACGTGCCTCTCATGAAATAAAAAAAAATAGAAAATGTGTTTTTTTCCTTTCGGAAAGAGGCACGCCCGTGCCTCTCGCGGAAGCAAAACCGTGCCTCTCGCGAAAGAAAAAAAAACAAAAAACACGTTTTTTTCCCTTTCCAAAAGAGGCACGCATGTGCCTCTCGCGAACGCACAGCCGTGCCCCTCGCGGAAGCAAAACCGTGCCTCTCGCGAAAGAAAAAAAAACAAAAAATGCGTTTTTTCCCTTTCCGAAAGAGGCACGCCCGTGCCTCTCGCGAAAGCACAACTGTGCCTCTCGCGGAAGCAAAACCATACCTCTCGCGAAAGCAAAAAAAAAAGAAAATGCGTTTTTTTCTTTTCCAAAAGAGGCACGCCCGTGCCTCTCATGAAAGCACAACCGTGCCTCTCGCGGAAGCAAAACCGTGCCTCTCACGAAAGAAAAAAAACAGAAAATACATTTTTTGTCGTTTTCAAGAGGCACGGCCGTGCTTCTCGCGAAAACAAAACCGTGACTCTCGCGAAAAAAATGCATTTTTTTGCGCAAAAAAAATTATTTTTTTCAAAAACTTATTTTTGGTCGAAAAGCTAGGGAAGACCGGTAGAAAACCAAAACGTCAAAAAAACCATTTAAAAAGCCGAAAACGCGTGCGAAAAAATAAAAAAAAAACAAAATCCGGAGGGAGCGCCCAGAGCGCGACACGTGGCGCTGATCGTTGTGAGGCTCACGAAGGAGTACTCATTAATTAGTGGCTCCCGTTTCTTCGATTTCCCCAAACGTGCGCACACCCCCGCGCCGCGCTGTGCCGGCCTGTTTCTTTATTTTTCCTGTTTGAAAAAAGGAGGAAAAAATAACGTGCGCAAGCGAGGGATCGAACACGAGATCGATCGACAGAGCAAAGCACTCACCACCAGGATAACAACGCAATTGTGCTTGCATACTTTTTTTTCTTTGTTTTATTCTTTCTCTAGGTTGTTCGCTGGTCAGTTTCTAGGT
The DNA here is from genome assembly GCA_021437245.1 of Aegilops speltoides. Classification (NCBI taxonomy): domain Eukaryota; kingdom Viridiplantae; phylum Streptophyta; class Magnoliopsida; order Poales; family Poaceae; genus Aegilops; species Aegilops speltoides. Next base: position 62,179,203 of record CM038147.1, on the reverse strand, counting down.
TTTTTTTTCTTGTTCCCTTTTCACTTTTCTTTTCTCATTTCCTTATTTTTTCATTAAATGCGAGAACTTTTTAACAAATTCGACGAACTTTTGTCAAATTCAATGAACTTTTATCAAAATTGATGAAACTTTTTTTAAATGAAATTAACTTTTTTTCAGATCAATGTACTTTTTCAAAGTCGATGAACTTTTTTAAAATTTCATGATTTTTTAAAATTTGATGATTTTTTGTTAAATTTGATGAACTATTTTCAAATTTTATGAATTTTTTTCTAAATCGATGATCTTTTTTCAAATTTGATGATTCTTTTTCAAATTCGGTGAATTTTATTTTTAAATTGATGAACTTTTTTTCAAAACCGATGCACTTTTTTCAATTTTTGAGAATTTTTTAAATTCAATGAACAATTTTTTAAAATCAATGAACTTTTCAACTAATTTCCAGATTTTTATGTTAAATCTTTCACTTGAAGGATGGTTAAGTAGAACTTTTTCTAGTTGCAGAACAACACAACATGTTTGGTCTAGTGATACTTGCGTTAGTGGAAAAAAGACATGCGACCCTGCATTCAAAACCTAGCTTTCGTGCTTTTTCTTTACGTTCTTTTTCACGACGTCGTTACTCTGATCGATCGAAACCCACCTAGGCCGGTCCAGTAGCGTGACGCTTTATGCGCCGGAACTCGAAACTGGCTTAAAATGCGCCGGTTAGGAGCTCCCCGCTCTTATGTGTCGCTTCAACGAGGCAATGGGAACAAAATATGGGCTGGCCAGGTATACTGTAGGCCAGAGCCTCATTTTTATTTCACGATTATTATTTTTGTTTTTTTTTTGCTTTTTTTTAATCTTGGTTATGATTACAAATATTCTAAAACCATATATTCAAAACTAACTCTACAACAAACACTTTAAAAATATTAAATGTGTATTGAGAAAAGGTTTATCACATATACGACAATGTATATAAAAAAGTAAAATGTTTATGAAACAATTCTATCACGTATTTTAGAAAATTTAGTCAAGAATTTGAAAAATATGTTGAACAAGTGTTTGAAATTTTTAATCAACCACTTGGAAAAAAGTAAATGTGTTTGGAAAAAAAGTTAATAAAATTTGGTTAGATATATAATTTTTTTTAATAAATCAAATGTGTTTTAAATTTGTATAGAAAAAATGTTGACCATGTACTTAAGAAATAATATTAAAATTTTGATTAGATATATAAAATTGTTAGTTAAGCATTCAATAAAAAAATTGAATTTATTTTAATAAAGAACTTGAAAATGCTAAACAAGTATTTGAAAAATGTTAATCCAGCTTTGGAAACAATTAAATGTGTTTGGAAAAAAAGTTAACATTCCCTTTAAAAATTAATCAAGCATTTGAAAAATGCTACATTTGTGTAAAAAAATTGTTGACCATGTGTTAGAAAATATTATTATTTTATTTGAAAAGGTTTCTGAAGCATTTGAAATAGTTTAAAAGTGTGTATAGGAAAAATATTGGCCATGTGTTCAAGAAATGTTGACCATGTATATGAACTTTTTAATCGTGTTTTATTCAGAATTTTTAATCAAGGATATGAAATATGTTAAAAATATGTATGGAATCAATATTGACCATTTATTAGAAATATGCTAAACTCCAATTGGAAAAATGTTAAACATGTGTTAGTAAAATGTTGTTGACATGTACAAAAATATAGAATCAAAACCATAAGAAATAAATAAAACTAAACTAATAATAACTGGAAAAGAAACCGAAGAAAAAGGAAATAAAAAATGAAGAAACAAATGCAAAAATAATGAAAAACAGTGAAAAGCCATAAAGAAACAAAGAAAAGCAAAAAAAGAAGGAAATGTGAAAGGAAAAAATGGATAAAAACTATAAAAGGAACAAAAAGAAACCAAAAGGAGAACAAAAGAAGAAAAAAAACAATGCATAATGATAAAAAGAAAACCAGAGAAAACAAAAAACCCCTGAGAAAACCGAATAAAACAGAAGAAAAAGAAATAGAAGAAAATGCCCAGTGAAAACTGGGAAAGAAAAAACGAAAATCAAAGAAAGAAAGAAAGAAAGAAAGAAAGAAAACAAAGAAACCAAAAAACCAAAGCATAGAAAACCTCAGAAAAACAAATAAAAAAGAAAGAAAACAAAAGTTTATGAAAATCAAGAGGGATGGTTAGAAAACCGGTGAAAACTGAAGTTATAACAAAGAAAAGAAACAAAGAAAACCGGCAAACAATAGTAAGAACCAAAGAAAAAACAGAAGAAAGCGTGAACTAGAAAAAAAAACAAAGAGAAACTACCGTAATAGGCCGGCCCATACGCTCACACGATTCAGCGAGAGCTCCTTCCTTCTTGCTTAAGGCGGGATATAGCTCTCGCGCGTTCCGGAACCTGGGGCACCCAGGTCGCCAAATAGAACCTCCCTCAGCGGCCACTCAACGTGGCAACAGGGACGGGGATCACCGGGGATGACTCTACCATCCCAGCCCCGATCCCCGCCAATCCCCATACCCGTGATCCCCGTGAAGCTTCGCGGGGACAAAACGCCCCCCATCCCCGTTAATATCGGTTATCCGGTGCCTGTCGGGTATACATGGGGATTTTAAAGCTAACTGGGATAGATGTGATTGGAGAAGAAATGGTTGTTGGGAGAGGTGGAGAAAAATAATTGTGTAAAATATCTTGGTATTAATCTATATATTCTGCATTTGTAGTACGCGGGTATCCATGGAGTCCCCACGGGAGGAATTTCATATTCATCCCCGCCCCGCGAAACTAACGGGTAGCCACCAAACAATACCCATGGAGCTAATTTGTCCCCCATCCCCGCTCCATAACAGATAAATCCCCGGGGTAACCGTCCCATGGGGAATATTGCCATCTTGAGCGGCCACAGGTAGCCAGCAGCAGATAAGATTTTGATAGCACAAAGCCGAGCGCTGAGCCCTCAGCGGCCACAGGACACAAAGCCGAAACGAATATAGCAGCAGCCCAGGATAAGATTCAAAAACCTTAGACGACTGCGCAGCTCGCAGGCTGCGGCAATGGCGGCGACACTGCAGTTCATCAGCCTGCTCGGCACCCCCTCCGCCCATCATCCAGCTCCTTCCTGCAGCAGCAACAACGAGAAGCAGCACCGCTCTGTCCACCTGCCGCAGCAGCAGCAGGGGAGGAGGCTCCGCGCCGTCCGTGCCGTCGAGACGGGCGCCGAGCCTGCCACCGCCGACTCTGAGACGACGGTGGAGCCGCCGTCCGTCGACTTTGCGTTCGTCAGCGTGAGTCCTTCCCTTCTGCCTTAATCGGTCGGTTATTTGCTCTGCTTTCTTTTTCTTTCGTCGGCCGGCGATGATGCTGCATGCGATTGCAGCCTCGGCTACTGCCGGACGGGACGCCGGACGTGCACTACCGGACGGCGTGCGGCGGGCAGAAGCTCAGGGACATCATGCTCCAAGGTTACATCGACCTCTACGGGCCTTACGTGAGTGCCGCCCCGCCCGCCGGCGATCCCTCATTCGTTGATCTCGGTGCTGTATCACCGACCAGCGCTGATGCTGCTGCTACTGCAGGATAAGTTGCTGCTCAACTGCTCCGGGGGTGGCGAGTGCGGGACTTGCATCGTGGAGGTAACCGAATTTTAATAGGAGTTATAATGTGAAAATCTCAACTTCTCAAGTGCTGGATAAGCACATCTGTAGGATATCTCTAGAAACAATCTTTACTAACTGCAACCGCAACTCGGAAAACTCTCAAAATATGCATTCCCCTTCACATTCTCTTTTTTCAGGTAGTTGAAGGCGGCGAAATGCTTTCTCCGAAAAACGAAGTAGAAAAGGAAAAGCTCAAAAGGGTGTGTGCACAGCTCTCTACCCCTGTCCATTCATAATTTCCCCCAAATATCCAATTATGGTAAAGAGAAACAATGATAATAACAGTGTAACTTTGTGCTAAACTCTGAATGTTGACCTTCAGAAACCCAAGTCATGGAGACTGGCGTGCCAGGCTACGGTTGGCAACCCAGATTCAACAGGACAGGTATCATTATTGTTGCAAATAGACCCACATTCTGTTTTATGAACATTCCAAATAGACAAGAAGACCGCCGTTTTATCGCTGCGTTTTATTTCTCGGGTTGACATCATTAACATGCTACCATCATGGACTTGAATGATTCTTTACTCTGTGTAGATGGTCATACAACAGCTACCAGAGTGGAAGGTGCACAAGTGGGAGAAGTGACTGGCGTATAACATTATGATGATTATGCAGTAGACCTCATGAGTCATGACCATGGAACTATTAAGCAGGAGCAACACTTGGTCAAGAGAAGAGGAACTAGAGGCTGTCTGCTTGAAACCTCAACGAGGACTATATGTGAAGGCGTCCCGTAGAACTAGAAGCAAAGGCGCACTTCCTTGCGCTCGTAAACAAATAGTACAAAATAATCCAAAGTGATCCAATGCTCAAATATAAAACAATCGGTTCATTTTTCTCATCCTAGGCGATCACCTATTGTATAGTACTGTGCATCACCTCGGCGCCCTCTCTCACCGAGTCCACAAAAATAAATCGCCACCGCGACTACACTCCACACATATCTCGTCGAGTCATCGTCCACCGGCACAATTTTCACAACTATTCCCTGGTTTTCACAACTCTACACGCTACACACATATCTCATCGAGTCATCGTCCATGAGGTTGTTCTGGACGTTGTCAAACACGATTGTATTCCCTGATCGGGTAATACAAGAATTATTTTGCAAAGAGTAGAGTCAACGTCCACTAGCACAATTTTCCCAACTATCTGTTTGACGCGGTGATACGGGGCAAACCGTATGGGTAGCCCGATCTTCACAAACTGAAGGTGCATTCGAGGATGAACACGTAGAAATTGTAAGGAAACACAAGCGCGTAGCAATCAAAGACAAAATCCACAACCAAATCTCTCATAACACAAGCCAATACAAGAGGAACAGTTAGATCAAACAACAAAACAAGAGAAATAAGACAACAAGGTGTTAGTTCGTCCCCAAATTCAACAAGGGAGTGGAGGTCTTGAGATATATAGTCTTCCCCATCTTCTAAGAACAAGAGGTCTTCAACCGCAAAAAGAAGAAGAAGAAGAGGTTTTGAAATCCATGGGGATTCTTATCCAGTTAGGAGGTCCTGATCCTACTAAGAGGAGATAAATTGAGCAAAGCTCTCTCAGGATTTAGTTTAAACATAGCTTGCCCTAGATTTGAGGAGGTGTACGACTTATATCGTCAAGCCACAAAGAGACATGTACATGGGGAACGATAGGCCAATTTCACCGCATGCAGGTAGGTTGACATGGTCCAAAGGGCTTTGTGTAAGTTAGACATGGGGCCAAACATCATATCGGACTGTCCGATGTTTGAAACTGCATGTTTTTTTAGAACAAAGGCTCAAGGAGAGCCCGGCTTTGAATTAACAAAGCCATCAACCGGCCAGGATTACATCGAACAAACATAGGAACCAAAGAAAAAAAACAGCAAGACGATACATGGTGCTGTGCAAATAGCTATCAGGCTACTGCAAATTACTAGCAAAGATATGGAAACTAAAGCACAGCTAGAAGTCGAAGAAGCCCTCCACAGCGAGCAGAGCACCACGCAGGACACCAGCAAAAGCTTGGGGGAAGAAACAACAAGTAGTTGGAGGAGCACCGTTGTTAGCTCCATGGGTTCTGGCTGTCGATATCGCCCTCCTCCACCTCAGAAGGGGGCTCCCTTCCCCCTCGCCCTGGCATGAAGGGCGCCGATCCGTCGATAGGTGGAGACACCCACCCGAGGGCTAAAGAGCGACCGACGCCGTTGCCAACCCGAAAACCACACCAGGACACCACCACCAAACTACATGGAGATCAGCCAAGGGAAGCATCATCATTACATGATATCTGCATACAAGGAGAAGCAAACTACATGGACAAGGCCGTTGAAGACCAAGCAACCCTCAACCAGAACAAGCAAGGTTCCCCCAAAGCTCACCAAAGATGGCAAACCCTTGAGGGTGACAGCGCCCACGACATCGCTGCGGCCCAATCCCGAGGGATTTGGGTTTTCACCCGGTACACGAGCAACACGGGAGGAAGAGGAGGGGGAAAGGGGCATTTTTACCAGCGCCTACATGTAGGGGACGACGCCCATGGGCGCCGCCGCCGGTAGGCTGGCATAGCCAGCCACGGATTTCTCCGGTCCCTTCTCCCACCCCCACCTCGAGAGGAGACACGGCTACGGTGCCCGGAGACCGCAGAAGAATGGATCTAATACGAGGGTGACAAGAGGTTGAAGAGGAAGATGCCTTCAGATCTGATGCGGGTGGCCCCGAGGCCACCGCTCTCCACGGCCATCGCCCGCCATCACCATATGCCCCCCGCACGGCCAAGATGGGCGGCCAGGACCCGCTGCTGCCGTTTGCTGAGGACGACACAGCACCACCGCCCGAGGTCGCCACCTCGGCTCCAAGATCCTCCACAGGGGCGGAGCAACCAGATCCTCGCCGCCACCATCCCCGGCGGCCACGCGACGTTTCGGCGACCCCCTCCGGCGGTGGGCTAGGGTTTGAGCAGCCCGAGTCGCCCATGCGGGTGCGACGCAGGGGCCAAGAGGAAAAAGACCTCAAACTGCATGTTGATATTGATGTCAGAACATCCAACATCTTCTCGAGAGCATTTGGGCAAGTTGGGCATTGGGTCGGATCCCAGGCAGACTGTCCGACTTTGTAGTATTCAACAAAATAACCTCCTTGGTGATGTTCATTGCTTCTTCTTCGAGCCCCTTCCTCTATTTGCTTACGTGAGAATGCACAAGGTTTGCAATGAGGTAGAAGCCACGTACCACATGAATGTATAGGAAGATCCCCCCTCCTAGGGTCAAGATCCTCATCGGCATGAAAAGTAGTGAGGTTTGTGACGTTGAAGGTGTCACTCACCAAGTACCTGTCCAATGGAATGCTAGTCTTGTAAGCATTATCATTGATACTTTAGATGGTCTTGAAGGGAGGGTCGGCTCATGGAAGTAACTTGGACTTGCGCTCTTTTGGGAAGCGACCATTGCAAAGATGCACCCGCACGAGGTCATCGAGGTAAGGACCGTCGGATTCTTGGTGATGCTTACCTTGTCGGCATGGAAGTGAATGCCGCTCGATGGTGAGTCTTGTATCTTTGTGCATCGTCTTCATGAATTTGGCGTATGCACTTACATCCTTGTTGATGCGCTCTTGGAGAGGTAGCGGCATGATGTCCAAAGACATCAAAGGGCTGTAAACAACTTCAAATAGAGACTTGAGTGTTGTTGGGTGTCGTGCACACAAAAGGGAGTTATACTGATTCGGGGGAGTTGATCAACATTGGTGATATCACCATGAGGGTGCCGATGGGAATTTGTCGCATCCATCGGTTCAATTCTCTTGTGCCGTCAGTGTTCTCTAGCAAGATTGACCGTCTCCATGTGAGATCCTATTGATGTGTTATATTCGGCCACCACTGCTACCGACACTTGTGAACGAACAACCAGATCAACTATATGTATGGCCTTATGCATGCCAACATCCAAACAATCAAGTGCAAATTACTGGAACTGAAGTCATTCTGTAATGTTGTACAACATTAGAGATATCACCTAGAGAGGGTCAACACATTTTTGTCACCTCCATATCAAGTGTGATGGTTTGTCGGCGCTCTCAAATGAATAATAGCAAGCGTAAACAGAAAATAAAATAAACTTTGAACTAATGGTCATAGTCAACAATCATTTTTACTTTACACAACGAACCAACCTGTGGTTGGATGGTTAGAGGGATAGTGATATCACCAGCACACCAGGGTTCAAGTCCTGGTGCTCGCATTACGACGAGGCGCCTGCGGTGATTTCGTAAATCTCAAGATATATGCCGGCTCAGTCTCTCGGAGGTGCTCATAGGGGTTGGGTGTGCATGTGTGCGTGTATAGGGGTTATGTCCCCGTCGACGACGAGGCGCCTACGATGACTTTGTAGATCTCAAGATATATGCAGGCTCAGTCTCTCGAAGGTGCTCATATATAGGGGTTGGATGTGCGTGTGTGCGTTTATAGGGGTGAGTATATGTGCGTATGTATGAGGCTTAGGTCTGTGTTGTGTTAAAAAAAACAGAAGTTGGACCAAAATCATGAAGTCCCTGCTCAACCATACCTGATACTAGACATCAACGGCAATGCATACATGCAAGGATGGTAAATTCTAGTGACACGCGGCTTCTGTCAAAAAATAAACTGAAGCACAAAGTTGATATGCTTACCAGCAAAAGTTGCCATCCCCGCGTAACTAAATTTGCTATAAAAAAACGTTCGAAGTTGCCATGTGCCCGTACCTTACCTGTGACACTTATCAGGATTCATTTTTTATTGCTTTTGATTTGGAGAAAGGGATGGGAGGGAATGTGTAGGCAAAGATAAGGAAAATTATGATTCTGTTCATAATTTGTGTCCCTTCTGAGTCGAAGAAGGAAGGTGGTGGGAGGCATTTTGATGATGGATCGGTCGATTGGACTGCGTTAGAAAAAGACCAGCGAAGGAAAAAGAAATCAGAAAAGGAAGATGGGGTTTGGTTGGGAAAAAATTGTTGGGAGATGAGGTGGTCGTAAAGATAAATAAATTCATAAATAGACAGATGACCATGTGTAGGCATCGCCAAAACCCTACCACTGCCAGGCAAGATGCAGTTCCTGAAGCCGCGCACCGTCCGCCTCTATCCGAACCTCCGGCGATGGATCTTGACGGACGCCGCGAGCTCCGGTTCCGGCCTGCAGCCGCTCGCTCTGGCCCTCAACAAGCGCCTCGCCGACGACGCTGGCAGGAGCAACAAGAACCTCGTCTTCTCGCCGTTGTCCATCTACGCCGCGCTATCGCTGGTGGCCGCCGGCGCCCGCGAGCGCACCCTGGCGGAGATGCTCGACGTCCTCGGCGCGCGGTCCCGGGACGACCTTGCCGGGTCAGTCCGGGCGCTGGCGGAGCAGGTCCTCGCCGACCAGTCATGGGCCGGCGGACCGCACGTCAGCTTCGCTTGCGCCGTGTGGCACGACAAGACGAGGCCCCTCAAGCCCAACTACGCCGACGCCGCCGTCAAGTCCTATAAGGCGCGGACGTGCGCCGTCGACTTCCACGAGAAGGTCGGTCGGTGTCAACCTCATCTCTCGTTTGGCCGTACGTACATGCATGATCGACCTGTGTAGGGTTTTTAGGGCACACATGCATGCACAGATCGGTCGATAAACATTACTACTAACATTACAATTAATGTGTGCGTACATGAACATGTGGCTGTGCAGCCGAAGGAAGCTGGGGAGCAGATCAACGCATGGGTGGCGGCGTCGACGAACAAGCTCATCCCCTCAATCGTTGATCCAGATACACTGTCCAATCAGACCGACCTTGTCGTCGCCAACGCCATCTACTTCAAGGGCAAGTGGGACAAGCCGTTCGACGAGGAAGACACCGAGGAGGACAAGTTCCACCGCCGTGACAGCAGCACCATCGACGTGCCTTTCATGCGAGGCTGGGGCAAGCAGCTTATCGCGTGCCATGACGGCTTCAAGGTGCTCCAGCTTCCTTACCAGAGAGGCCTGCCGTCGCCGCCTCAATTAGGTGCGCTACAATTACCATTTCGTTTCCATATACAAAGTTAAGTTAATTCCCTGGTCTATATAGATAGCTTGGTCCACATGTGGGAAAACAAAAACCGTTATAGCATATTTTGTGTTGCTCACTTGATTTTTTAGAGAACAGGCACCGGCCGAGCCTGAGAGCCTGAGAACAGGCACCAACTAGCCAACTAAGGACACGGAACGTGGGCATCACCGTGCAAGCATCGAGCGTTGGCTGCATCCACATGCCAAACTTGGGCAACACTTGAGCTGTCTCTGCCGTCGCAAAGGGCCACTATCCTTTCACCTACGCTCGATGGGTGCCGCACCGGCGACTGGTAAAGTGGCTCCCACAAGAACCCAACACAAGGTGACCGAGCTGCCATAGGAGTAGTAGGAGGACATACCCACGAACACATATGACTAACCAAGTGAACACCATCACCGGCAGCGGCGGAGCGAAGTACCATACATGAGTTGTCGAATGGCGCAACACCACAAAGAAGACCCAAGACGGCATCGGGCGAAGCCGAGCAAGATGCAACAGGAAGGCCATGCCATCACACACCGCCACCATGCCACCAGCATCCCCGCCACCAAGAGCAGTTCCCAATCGCTGCCTTCAAGAAGGAGCACGACACCAGGGTGCTGTCGACACCTAGATTGGGGGAACATCAGCTTTTGCCGAAGGCATCAACGTTGGGGAGGTCTCCGCGCCAGCCATGGGTTTCCCCAGGAACCTCACCCACTGCCAGATCTGCCAGGCCGGCACCGGGGGACGACGACAACAGCTGCCAGGGGCCAAGGCCGGCACGGATCGGGGCAGATCGGAGTGGGGCGGAGCTTCTTCATGGAGTAACGGCAGATTGCGAGGAGCCACCTCAGCACCTTCGTCCGCAACCTCCACGCCGCCCACACGACCGTGGGAGGCTACCCACCAGCGCCCGCTGGCGCAACCCGCCGCCCAGGCCGCACCGCGCCCACCGGCCGAGGTCGTCGCCCCGGGGAGCCGAGGCCCTCCATCCTAGAGGAGGTGCCAAATCCCCACCGCCACCTTCCTCAGGGCCGTGCACCCACACCGCGGAACCCCTCAGGAAGCGGCGGAGGGAAGGGAAAGGAAGGTGGGAACATGACGGGGGCGCTAGGGTTGCCCCCGACACTACAAAAAAAAACACTTCCGTGATGATACGTGTTTGTCACAGTAGGTCACATTTTCTGTCATGCATGTACATCCATGACGATTTTATGACAGAATCAAGATAGTCATACCTGTGCTGTCATAGAAGTGTTCCATGACATTATCAAAATTATCATCATGGAAGTGTCTACTTCCATGACGATAAATACCGCGTCATGGAAGTGCTTTCGTCAAGGGTGACCGACATGTGGCATCCACCTTAACGGGTCGCCGTTAAGCTATGGGGTCCGGTTTTGGATCCGATAACCCGCTAACAGTCCGGACCATTGAGGATTTTCCACGTGTAAAATTCTCATTGGCCGGAGGAAACACGTGTTGCCTCACTGTCGGTGTCAAAACCGGCGGATCTCGGGTAGGGGGTCCCGAACTGTGCGTCTAGGCGGATGGTAACAAGAGACGAGGGACACAATGTTTTTACCTGTGTTGGGCCCTCTCGATGGAGGTAAAACCCTACGCCCCGCTTGATTAATATTGATGATATGGGTAGTACAAGAGTAGATCTACCACGAGATCAAGGAGGCTAAACCCTAGAAGCTAGCCTATGGTATGATTGTTGAGATGTAATGTTAGTCCCCCACGGACTAAGGCCCTCCGGTTTATATAGACACCGGAGAGGCTAGGGTTACAGAGTCGGTTACAATGGTAGGAGATCTACATATCCGTATTGCCAAGCTTGCCTTCCACGCCAAGGAAAGTACCTTGGGACACGAGCCGAGTCTTCAACCTTCTATCTTCGTAGTCTAGGAGTCCGCGGATATTGATAGTCGGCTGTCCGGACACCCCTAGTCCAGACTCCTCAAGAGCCTTTAACCAGGCTTCAATGACGATAAGTCCAATGAGCTTGTAGTCTTGGCGTTGCAAGGCGGGTTCTCCTTCAAATCCCATGTACCGCCGGATAGTGCCCGCTTCATCTTGAATATGTGCTCCTCGGCTTCTACGCCAAATTATGGCCCTCTTCCACGCGTCGCATTTAATGCGAAAAGCCGTGGTGTCTTTACATTTCACCCCTAATTGTGCGGGTCGTCCGCCTATAAAAGGGCAGGATCCAGATCCAAACCGCACCGTCTTCCTCCAGCAGATACTCCGTCAAGCGCCTCGACCTGAAATCCATTCCACCATGGATCGTCAACGCGGCTCTTCCTCACGCGCTCCTAGCCCATCGCCACGGGATTGGAGGAGGTGCTCTATTTTGCACAATGAGCTAGTAAAGCTCCAAACGGAGGGATTTCTTCCTCCGGCCTTCATGGTTCCAGTCGAGCCGGACTGGTTACTTATCGAGGTGGGAGGCAGGCGGAGGACACCCCAAGCCCCAACAAGGGGGAGCGGGTGTGTTTCGTCCCCTATCTGATAAGGGGGCTCGGATTTCCAATACATCCGTTCCTCCGCGGGCTCCTCAAGTTCTACGGACTCCAGCTCCACCACCTCGCCCGCCTACAGGCTGCATATCGCGGGCTACGTAGCTCTTTTGCGAGCTATTCTGGGCATCGAGCCCCATTTCGCATTGTGGAAGAGGCTGTTTTGCCTCGCACCCGTTCTCACCAGGGGTCCATATATCAAGTGGGCGGCGCCAAATATGGCGATCGCCGGACCGGATACCTATCCGCACCCCCAGAGGGCGCCCGAGGACGGCCCTCGGAGTGGTTTTATATGGTAGACGCCCGTTGCTCGACCCAATCCGGATTGGCCTCCGGAGTTTGATCCTGCTCCCTTGAAGAAACGCCTCAGTTGGCGCCCCCGGAGCCCTCGTTTGGAGGAAGACAAGAGCGTCCATTACTTGATGGGCCGGATAAGATTAATGGCTCATTCCGGCTTGACCATGATTGGAGCCATGGCGACGTGCATCAAGCGGGGGGTGCAGCCGCTGCAATATAGAGGCCACCCCATGTGGGATTTCAATGGGGAGGACGATGTTGGGGAACGTAGTAATTTCAAAATTTTCCTACGCACACGCAAGATCATGGTGATGCATAGCAACGAGAGGGGAGAGTGTTGTCTACATACCCTTGTAGACCCGGCGGAAGCGATCACAACGTAGAGGAAGTAGTCGACGTTCTCCTCGCGATCCGACCGATCCGGCGCCGTTACTCCGGCGCCCCGAGTTCTTGACACACGTACAGCTCGATGACGTCCCTCGTACTCGATCCAGCCGAGTGTCGAGGAGAGTTTCACGTCGACGACGGCGTGGGACGATCTTGATGTTTCACGGCGCAGGCTTCGCTTAAGCTTCGCGACAGTATAACCGAGGTGGAATATGGTGGAGGGGGCACCGACACGGCTAAGGAAGAGCGATCTCACGATCAACTTGTGTGTTCAAAGGTGCCCCCTGCCTGTATATAAAGGAGCAAGGGGGAGGGGGGCGGCCAAGGGGGGCGCTGGGAGTCCTACTCCTCAGGGAGTAGGATTCCCCCAATCCTAGTTGGACTAGGATTCCCGGAGGGGGGAAAGAGAGAGAGGGGGGCCGGCCCCTTCTCCTAGTCCTAGTAGGACTAGGGAAGGGGGGGGAGGCGCGCAGCCCCTTTGGGCTGCCCCTTCTCCTTTCCACCAAGGCCCATCGAGGCCCATTTACCTCCCGGGGTTCCGTAACCTCCGGTACTCCATAAATTCCGTTGCGCCGAACCATTCGAACTCCAAACACAGGCTTCAATATATCAATCTTTATGTCTCGACCATTCCGAGACTCCTCGTCATGTCCGTGATCACATCCGGGACTCGAACTCCTTGGTACATCAAAATACATAAACTCATAATAACCGCCATCGAAACCTTAAGCGTGCGGACCCTACGGTTCGAGAACAATGTAGACATGACCTAGAACTATTCACGGTCAATAATCAACAGCGGGACCTGGATGCCCATATTGGTTCCTACATATTCTCGAAGATCTTTGTCGGTCGGACCGCATAACAACATACGTTGTTCCTTTGTCATCGGTATGTTACTTGCCCGAGATTCGATCGTCGGTATCCAATACCTAGTTCAATCTCGTTACGGCAAGTCTCTTTACTCGTTCCGTAATACATCATCTCACAACTAACTCATTAGTTGTAGTGCTTGCAAGGCTTCGATGATGTGCATTACCGAGAGGGCC